>JABUIW010000072.1:8549449-8583719 GCA_013363375.1 Menidia beryllina
GTGTGTGTGTGTGTGTGTGTGTGTGTGTGTGTGTGTGTGTGTGTGTGGGTGTGTGGGTGTGCGCGCACATGTGTGTGTTGGCATTGAAATCAATTTCTAGACCGTGCTGTGCAGACATGTTTTCCACTGGGTTTAGCATTGTTCAATACTTTAACAAAGAACAAGACTATAAAAGACATTATTTATGGTTGAAGTGTTTATCTAATTGTGTAGACGTGTGTGCGTCTACGGCTAAAGAGCCTTGTAACATCAGTCCTAACCCTTAACATTAACATTTCAGCTGCTTGACACAAATGACTTTGCACAGGCTGTATAGTTTTGTTGTGCATGAACTACACATCCAGCTATTTAACGCCTGCTGGCAAAGCTCCAGCAGAGGCTGATGTGTGTGCTCTCTTTCTCCTCTGTGCCATCAAAATCAATTCCAAAGCCTTTTTTAAATCATTAGAGCAGCAACATCTAGTAAGCAAACTTGTTGTGGTGCTTTGTTACCCGATGTGCTTTTGTAGGAATAGTTGATTATGTAATAGTAAACTAAATACCCCTTTAAGCAAAACTACATGCATGACTACAGTAAAAGAAGGGGGGGGGGGGGGGGGGGGGGGGGGGGAAGGGGCAAAAACCGACTCAGTCGGATCTATTTTCACGATTTGCACAAAAAATAAGAAAGTCCACCCTCTTACAGGTTTTGTGAGTCCAAATGTTTTTAAAAAATCTGTTCCTCACTAAGCTTTACAGTTAGGTAAATATGATGTAAAGTAAAAAGAAAAAAGCATCAACACATGACATAGATTTAGTCATTAATTCCTCCCAAGCTCTAGTCAAACAGCTCTAGACTTTTACAGGAACATTGCAAAGCCTTGATACTTTTCCCCTTTAGACATTCTTTTGAAGATTTTCCCCCATGCTCCCATCATAAGGGCCCGTTCTCAGCCTGCCCTTATATGTCGTGTTCTGGTTTACAGAGGGGTTAATGTTCAGCTGCCCAAACAATCACTCACATGACAGCACGTTTGTCTGTTGGTGGGTTTGTGCCAATCCGCTGGGCTCCTTTTCTGTTCTGGCAAAAACATCTCCACATTCCAAAGATGTCGTACCTGTTCAGTCTTTCTAATTTCACTGTAATCAACTTTAACCTAGCATGCTATTTGAATCTGGTAGAGTCACAGTCTGATCTTGGACTTGACTTGGCTAAAGATTGACTTCCTTTAATTGTTTCAAGTTGTGAAAAAGCCTTCTCTGGAAGTGTAGACGATGTCAGACTAAGTGGCAGAATCAGTTCCTTTTTCTAAATCACTGTTGATGTCTTTCCTCCTCGACAACACCCAAATACTCCAGGCCACATAGCTGCCAGAGCTAAAATCATAAGATCTTTTATTTCTCCATTCTATTATCCTTTGATACTGATTTGGTCTCATTTTCACTCATCAGTGGTTTTATTGTTTTAATTCAGACTTATGACATGTTTGTTTCTACATACACTTTTTGGACTGAATAGAGCTGTCATAGAGAGACTAGTATTTTGGCATTTTTAATTATTATGGTCAAGACAACGAGATGGATCTATGTGGTGCATATTTGCTTCACTAAGAAACTTTGTGTCTATCATCTTACCCACCCTTCCATAACATTTTGACAAAGCTATTAGCCAGATCAGATCAAGGCTAACCAGGTGAAAGCGGTAACACACTCAACAGACTCAAGCACCGCGATTTGGAAGCAAATCAGATTCTCTCCGCACACTTTTTCTCTCTTTTTTTTAACTGTGAAATTTCCTTTAACTCATGAGGGCATTTTCAGTTTTATCAATTTTCAAGCCAGCGCTGTAACAACCGAGTGGTTTTCCCGTGTTTGTGGCGTGCAGCACGCCTCTGCAGTCTGCTGTGAGAGTTTCAGTCCACTTGAAATAAATGCCGGATTAGAAACAACAAAGTAAATAAGTGAATAAATGTAAGGCAGAATTTTTTCTCAACTTCGAGAGCTTTTGAGTGATTCCCAGAGGTTTGTCTGCACGGCCGCATGGCTCGCGAACAAAGATTTATGTGGAAATGGAGCATTAATTTTAATGACTGAGGTCCACCCCATTAACATACATGAAGGGGGCAAAATATGAGGAAGTACTTCTCAATGTGAAGCAGTCCATTACACCACCCACTCTGCCCTCATTAATAAGTTTTGTTGAGGTTTTAAGGAGTACAACACCAGGAATTCCCTGAACCTCAATGGTCCCCCTGCAAGAACATTCATTCCGCTCTAAACTGCTTTAAAATCCTTTTCACAGAACATTTCGATAACACAATGGTTGTCGAACTCACTTTTTCCACTTAAATCAAACCCAAGCTTTAAAGACGCACATGTTGGTGGTATATGCCAGTCAATAAATTTTATCTCCAGGCATCTCGCATGTACGGCTTAAATGGTGCAAAGGGCTATTTTGATTTGGGCTTTCTGAGATTATACTGCAAGTTTAGAAAGCTGGATCCAATCTGAGGCCAGCCGGGCTGTGGTGATCGAGGCTTCTCTAATGTTAGGTCTGCTGGTCTGCAACGCCCGAGCCTGGCCTACGAGTCGGGTAGAGTGGCTGATTGTTTCCAGCCATGATGGAGTTAATGAGGGGGTGGTGGTCATCATGATACATACTTACACACGGTTACATACAATCACGGACACAAGCAGAGCCATAAGTGAATAATCATGCGTATATGCGTGTGTGTGTGTGTGTTTGTTTTCAGCTACAGCACACTGGCTCTATCAACTGACCGCAGGGTCACTCTTCTAGTCTCTTATTAGCGGTCTCATGTGCCGGACACACACAAATCTATTGTGCATACGCAAGCAGGCCAATAGCAGACGCACAAACCCTCGCTCTTAAGACCGGCGCGCACACACACAGACACGCACGCACGCACACCTTCATGTAAATCCACTCATCCAGTTCACAGAGCGGTGTTTGATGCACGCCATGTTAGGAGCCTCAAATTGAAACCACATGCGGCCCAGTTGGAGCAGATCTGTTAAATCTCTGTCAAAAGGTGAGCGAGTCATGGCCGTGCGCGACGTGCCATCGCGCACGTGCGGCTGCCGCATCACAAGGCGACCGACCGACCTCGAGGAGAAAGAGCTGACACACACGTACACGAGCAGCTGATGCAGACGCAGACGTCACAACAGTCTGGTGACAGATGCGTTTGAGGAAGTACACTTCATGAGTTTTCACGTGACAAAAATAGCAACACAAGCATGTATACACCAGGCAGTTTGCATTTCCTCCAACTGCATTCCAGTGATACGCTTAGAATTATTCAGATGCAGAGGTGGGAACATCCTCTCATCCACACATGCAGTTTGTTCCACAGGAAGGTGCCGGCGGAACAATGATAAGAGAGAACTGGATTTAGATCTTCATTTAGTTTCGTTTTATGTCCTCTCCTCGAACAAGACGTCTTAAATGTCAGACCTGAAGTTGCTAGTAAAGCTCTATCACACTTTGTGATGCTTTAAAGCCCTGCCATGAAATTGAGGATGAATGGTGTGGTACTGGATAGCATTTTCCCACGCTTTAGCATTTGTATGTTAAGATTTTCCCATAGCTCAGCCCATCTTTTTCCCAGCCAAATGTCCCAGTGCTAATGCGGCTGCTGGAGAGCTTACTTTCCAGGTCCACACGGTTACCGAGGGCTGGGATGCAGCAGGCCAACACTGGGCTGCCCAGCTGAGTGTTGCTAGCTGACAGTTGGCTGATGCACTGTGTTGCACAACTGCCACTTGGTTCTTGGTTCTTTGGTTTTTTTTTTCTTTTAGATTCTTGCTCATCAGCAGCAGCATCATAGTCATTGGTCTATTCCTTTCTCATAAGAACTGAGCAAACTCTTCGTCTAGATTTTTGTCATTCACATCAACAATTATTAAAGTCAAATGTTAATCAGCCTGACAGTTCTGTTCTAACCAGGGAAACTTCATTTACATATACTTGAGTGCATGCACTAATTTAGTTTCACTTCTTCAGTGTGTGATGAACTGCAACTTTCATTCTGACTAAGTATTTAACACATAACTTTCGATCGGCACCCCCTTATAGTACTGCCACCGTGATGGTGGAATGTTGCAACAGAGAATTAAAGAGATCCTCAAACTCTGTTGTTATCTTTCCACCAGCTCTGAGTCTTCAAGGCACAGATCAAACCGGCAACACAACGGCCTCTCCTGTCATTAACAACATTTGTAGCTGAAAGACTTCCATCTACAAGTAGAAATGAGTGAAAGTGAAGCATAAGATACATTTTCCTGGGATCAATAGGAAACAGCTATTAAATAGATTATGATTCAACAATATTCCAATATGGATCATTAAAAAATGGTCCCCTGAAATATATAGATTCTTAAATTATTCATGAGAAGGAATCCAAGAAGTCTATAATCTGAAGGCAAGAAAACATCCTCTGAGATTAAAATATATTTATATTTGTAAACTTAGAAAATTGCAGCTCCAAACGTGCTAAAAATACGTTTTACTTTTCTCTTTTACTTTCCTATATATTCTTTCAGCCTCTTAACCCGTTCTGACATAGACTTTGTTAATACTCAGCACATATTGACATGTGGATACTTTCCAATACCAAGCATCAGGATTTGGTTTTTATGTTGGTTTAAGCTCAAACGTATACATCACAGACCCTTATTACTCATTCCTATAGATATTTTGTTTCTTGTAATTTTGCGTGTCCGTGCCCGAGTCCCAGCTCCAGCAGCCTGTAAAGCTCATTTGGACCTCATTGGAATAGCTCAAATTCCCAGTCACGCTGTGGTTGTGAGGGGATAAGTGAATAGAGCTCCTGGATGTATGGGATGCTTTTCTGATAGACGCAGGCATAACGTAGCACCGGGGTGTGTTTTTTAAGTACATGGCTGTGGCTGCTGCTCAAAGACTACAGCCATTCCAAATCACAGGCATATTTTGTTGGTGGTGTAACCTTCTGGTCTTTCTGTGGTTTTGGAAGGAAAGGGTGAGTATGGAAGTAATATTATTAACTGAAGACAAGTGTCCAACAAGTAATAAATTATTTCCTTTCATTAAAATGAGATTTACTTTTTTTTTTTACGGTAGTCAAAAAGGCCAAGCCTCCTGAACTGTATCCGTTAGCAAGGCAGGAGGCGATGTAGGTTTGCCTCCGTTTAACAGTCCACCCCATATTAGCCAGAGGTCTGCAGTCTTTTTGCCGGTCCCTATAGATCCACACTCCACCTATGTTTGCATACCAGCACGACTGCGCTTTGCATATCAATATACGGCCTGCTTCTGGAAGACTTTCCCAGTACTGAGCAGCACTGGCCAGTCCCATTCACTGCGCTCTCAGGAGGGTTTGCCATGTGTATGAAAGGCCAGTAATTGCAGCTTGATGGAAAACACTAATACACCTCATAAAAACACTTAAGACTAGTGCAATTACTCTTTCCAGCAGAAAAAGCCAAGGAAACGCACCACGCAGTGCACTCTGCAAGTCGCCGGGATTCTGACCAACAAACAAGCAGCAATCAGTCCAAAAGCTCTGTAAAGAATAAGGGGAAAAAAATCAATAAAATCTATCCTTTTTTCTTTATTACAAAGGCAGGATTTGGGTTACATTTTTAATAGTAATACACTGGCCAGAAACCGAGGCCCTGTCTGGGGATGTTGTGCCAGGCTTAAAGTAAAGCACCGGATAAGGTTGCAACCCAGATTGTCGCAACCCAGATTGTCATCAACCACCGGATGACTAATAAATCATCAAACTTGTTGTTCCGGTTCTGTGGCCCCCGCCGGGGGGAAATATCCAGTGTCGCTGCTTCATTTCATTAGTCCTGATCGGCCCGCGCAGTAACAGTCCCATCGCATGGAGCGTTCTCCAGCTTTGTTTCTCGAACTCGAGCAACGGCTTTAAAAACGGGAGACGTTTAGAAAGAGAGAGAGACGTCTGGATGGTTCACGTCATGCTAAATGGACCAGAACGTGGAAAATATGGCTTGTAGCTTTATTTAGATGGCTTTTATGCAGTAGTGATTTGGTGCTGCTTGAAACAGGCCTGTGGGGTGCTCCACTCAGAATGATGGCTGCCACTGACTCAGGCTTCTCTGCTGCCTCCCCCCCTTCTCCCTTCTTCTTCCTTTCATCACACATGTCCTCCCCCCAGTTTTTGTTTGGGTCGATGGCAACATTATTTTCATCCTCTCCTACTAATTATCCTCAGTGAAGATGGTAATGAGGGTGCATCTCTTTACGCACGGCTTTGTTGGTTTTCCCACTCTTACTGGTGCGTTTTCTTTTCGTTTTTTTTGTTTTTTTGTCAGCCGTGGCATGTCTTGCGCGGAATTTACGGGTGTGAAAACAAAGACAAGCTTGTTAGGCGCTTACAATTAGTAGATTAGAGTTCTGTTGACTGATTGCGAAAGAAAGAGGGAGACGGTGAAGTGGACATAACGAGAGCTTTGGAGAAGTCAAATTCTATGTGTGCGGGTTTCTATCTGAATATTTCTCCGCATGATTGGGCATTTGAGTCATCAGTGTGCGTACTTCGCTTGCTATGTAATGAGTTTGTTGTAGCTGCGTGTTTTCTGGTCACTTTGGAATAACAGGTGCCATTGTGAAGAAAATTCTAAACCTAAGTGAGGCCACGAACCCCAGTGGGGGTCAGTGGAGGTAAAACATGCAAAAGGAATTAGAGGGGTCTAAGTAAATGCTTTGTTTTTCATCACGTGTTCCAGCATTCATTAGAGCCACGAAAACGGGCGCGGTGGGAAAAAAAAAACCAGCGGTGGAATGGCAACCAGAGTTTTTGCCTGTTTGTTTTGTCAGTAGTATCAGTATAAACACCTCCAACATCATATAAACTGTGAGAGGAGCCTGTTAAAGTATTTCTTGTCCGTGTCATACGTGTCTACTTTAAAAAATACAAATGTAGGAGTGAATGCGTAAATGACCAGTACAGATAAACCACTTTTCTGTTCCTCCCAGTGGCCTTAAACCACAAACACATTCCTGCAGCCCCTTCATCTTCAAATAGTCACGGCCTTAGCTGTGCCTTTGTCCCAGATGAATGGACCAGGAGAAAACCATGATTCAGTATCTTGTGGGGGATTCTTCCACCTCCCACGGGCCTTATATGGCCACACAAACATCTATTATTGTAACATTCCAAATAACCCTTAGGAGTGTGAGTTCAGAAAATGGATGGATGGATTGCTCTATTATTATTATATCATGTTTGAAAGGTCAAAGGTCAACTGTATGAGCCATCATTACTTTCTCTTTGGTTGGTCAGTTGACACTGTGATCACATGGTGCTCATATACGAAATATTTTCATTAGGAAAGGATACATGGGACTCGTGTATCAATCAATCTTCATGTGAATATTTACTTTAAATTTGGACCTTGCCATGATAACTTACTAGGCCCCACCACCACCACATGCGGCCTGTCTCTCTGTCCCCCCGCCGTCCTGCAGCACTACCCCGCACGTATCGCATATCCCCCACCGGCCTGTCCATCAATGGCATAAGTCCCCTACTCAACATCGGAGAAAGTCGTCAGGGGTCAGATCGTAATGGACCTAAATGTAGCCCATTATCCTGATAAGGTGGGGGTGGGGGGGGGGCAGTGGTCAGGCAATGGCCGCCTGACTGGCTGGATGACAGCCACGCAGCCCTGACAGGCGGACAGAGCTGGATGCAGTCGTGGCCGCTATCTGATGGAGCTGGGCTGGCGGATCCAGTTGCACAGGAGAACTTCCCTGAAGCGATGGACGGGGTTGGAAACTAAACGCCACATGGCCACACAATGAAAACTCCAGTTCTGGCCCTGTGTTGTGCGATGCATTAATTCTCCTTCCCTCTGGCTGTTTGCAGCACAAAATATATTCTAACCTGTGAAGTTGATCTACTGCGTGTAGTCAGTTTAATGAAATCCTTTCCCCTCTCTTTTGGCTTCCATTTGGTCACTACTGTAACATCAAAAAGCTACAGTAGATAGATGTTTGCATATTTAGTTTTATTGTTTTGTGACTCTTCGATGGACTGGTAACCTGTGCAGGTTGTGCCTCCCCCCTCTCACCCGATGACACCTGGGATGGGCTCCAGCATTTAGCGTGGCTCAGTTGGTCGGATGCCACTTCGCTCAGTTGCCACCAGTTTTTCCCATTAGACAGAAAGACGTATGGGGGAGGGGGGGGGGGGGGGGGACTGTCAGCAGCTACGGGCCTCTGGGCATCCAAGTAGCCGCATATTCTCTTACAACCAGATGTCAGGACAAGCAGCCCCACACACTCCACTCACAAATCAGCTCCTCTGTGTCTCTCGCGCCCATAACAGTATCCCCTCTCCGCCCGCAGGTGTGTTACCGAAGGTGTGCGCCTCCAGTTTCTCTTTGTGGATGTTGCCCGTGTGCGTGTCTCTGTGGTTTTCGCAGCGGAGGCTGTGTGTGTCAGCCCCCGTTGATACGTTGATACGGGGGCACGCTGGGCCGTTGCCGACTTTCCATCAGAGCGCGCTCGGCGGCAGTGGCGCCACGGGTTACAAGGGCAGGGGTTTCGTGCGGTGTGTAAATGTGATTCCGCTCTCTTGCCTTTAGCCAACGCCGCTTTCTTATTGGGTGACAAGGTAAGAGGCCAAAACCGGTGCCGGTGACACAAAAGCACGATTCTCTGTTCAGACATTTACAAACGGTCACAGATTTCAATCACTGCCACGCACGCACTGATATCTGCTCATTTTACCCGCTTTATTACTCTGCCATTTATACTGTAACAAGCCTTGAAGGTGGGAGGGGGGGGGGGGTTGGAACCAATTTGAGGGTTTGGAACTATGTGCCTCAAGTAAAAAGAATTGAGTATCACATCATAGTGTGCTGTCCACGCCTTTTTCTTTCCAACAGGGTTACTGTGTACTTTGTATTTAAGTAGATTAGGAAATGGTTTTTCTTTTTAAAGATTTTAATCTGTGATCTTGCAGAATTTTCTACAGGCTCTCTACCCTCCACACCTTCATAAAGTGTTAAACGCTTAATTACAGCTTTGCCTCAGACATGCAAATTACAGCTGACAGCTCTTCTTTTCTTTTGCACCCACCAGCAGAGGCAGAGAGTGTCAGATGAAAATCTTTTAAGGTTATTTTATGCCAAAGGTTGAATTACACGGATGCTAAAATATAAAACACAGATTCTGCAAAAAAAAAAAAAGTCAAGATGATGTGAATAAAACCACAATAATCACTACAAAAACACATTGTGAACAATTGTGATTATAGCAGGTTTCCTAAAAAAGTTTAGCAAAAAGGTCTGGATTTAAACGAAAGCGTTTTAAAAGTAAGGACTTTTTCAGTGGAGATGGTGGATAGATCATAACAATCTGAAGGGTCAGGGACCTAAGTTAAAGCTCCCATCAGCCCTCAGACATCATCACAGCGTTAAAAATGTACATGATCCCATCAAGCATAGACACACACGATTACCTTTTGCTGATTACAGCTCATTTAAAAGAAGCCACCCCCTTAGAATTATAGATCATTCTTAAATGGCTCCTTGTTCACCTCTCTGACGAGTGAGTTTGTTGGGGGATGTTGGGAGAAAAAGCTAAAAAAAAAAAGAAAAAGGATGAAATGCGAGAAAGGGTGAGAGTTGACCTTTGGGTCTCACTGAAACGATCTCTGTAAGTGAGGGGGTGGGTGACTCAACTAAGTGGCTAATTCATTTCCCCAGAGACCCCTCCTCCCCCCAGGCCTGCGCCCAAACACACACACACACACACACACACACACACACACACACACACACACACACACCCTCCTACGTACACACACGGCCTCTCCCTTGTCGATATAAGGTCCAGTGATCCAGGTGCGGGCCCCTGCAGAGATGGTAACGTGGCCTCTTTTAACCCGGAGGAAGCCCAGCTGAGGTGAAAGGTCACGACTGAATCCTCCCACTGTCTGTTCGTGTATGTTTTTGGCTGTGAAGACCACAGGCGGAGCCTTAGAGAAATATGGCCACCGCTGGGCCATGCCTGACCCCTTCTCATTACTTTTTTTTTTGTTTTTTTCTCTTTTTTTTCTGGGCTTTTGACAAAAGAGAGGGTGGGATGAAAAGCAAAATTTAAGCTCACAACAAAGTTCAGTTGAGGTTAGAAGTGTACAATGGAACAATTTAGGGTCTCCCAAGATTGATGGGAGAGAGACATCTGCTCATTTTGACTCTGTCTGGGCAATACGTGCTGATGTGCTCACCAAATATCAATCGCATTCTTTGCCACCTACAAATAAAAGCACCACGGCGAAGCTCGCCACACCACATGCAGCACACGTATGAACTTGGCTCGCAAATGAACTTGTTGTCCTCAGCCACCCCTTTCTCTCCCCCTCTCCCCCCTTCCTCCCCCCCGCCTCTTCCCCTCCCTGCTTCTCTCCCCAGCCAAGCCTTCTCGGTGTTTCCTTTCAGCTTGATGGTAAGTCAAGCAGCTGTCTGGTCTTGGGTTACGGCGAGTGCCGCTCAGGTGACAAAAGCCCGGCGCTGCCCCGTCAGCACTCTCCCGTCTGTCAGCAGAGTGCGGGGCCAGATGCTAGCCGAGGCTCAGACACCAACGCCACGCTGTGAACCTACACAGGCAGCACCATACATTCAGGGGCGGGGGGGGCGTCATAAATGAGATATGATCCCTCTGCGCTAATTGTTGCCATGAATTAGGGACGCTCAGAGTGGAAACTCAACACTGGGGAGACTTCTGTTATAAATGAAGGTTATTCTTCTACACTGATGGAGTATTTTGGAAATATCTGCTGGGGGTTGCATTCTCTGTTCTTTCTTTCCGAACCTGATCACTCATTAAAGAAACAATTTAAAGCGATCCATAACTTTTTTTGAACAGCGGTTTCTTAAATTTAATTCACTGAATAGAGAACTGACATTGTCGCCGGCATTATACGTGAATTATGCAAGTATGGGTCCAGAAAATAATTACACTCGTTACGTGGAAAAAAAGAGCCTCGGAATCCCCCCATATCTCAATTTAATGGGCCCGCTGAGTGAAAACAGGCAGCAGAAATATGCTTTTCTGTCTCAGACATGGCACTGACAAGGTTGCAAACAGGGAGGAGACAACAACAAACACACAGGGAGCATCTGCAGACTGAGTAATTACAGACTAAACAGAGACAGACATGGTGAAGAGGTGCGTGCACGTTTAGACACACACACACACACACACTGTGCCTTGAGGATGGCGGCGATTTAAGGATAAAGAGGGATAGACTTTACACGCCGAAGCTCACCCCCATCCATTCTAAAGCGGCTCCAAACTGAGATCCAAAAGATACTCCTTACAAAGATTCTGAGTGACAAGGCAAAAGGGAGTAAAGAGGCTAAAAGAAAAAAGACCGAGTGGCACCTAGTAAAGGAAGAGACAGCGTGTCTTTACTACTTCCTGCTGCCTGGCAGCTGAAGCTGAGAGGAAGATCCTCATCTCCTTCTGCCTCCTTTTAATTATGGCCAATTACAAGGTTAGCATGCCAGGGCATATTACACGGCAGCCAAAGAGGCCCCCCTTGATTATGTTTGGGAGGCCGAGGCGCATATTATGATGGTTTAGCGTAGCGAGATTTCCAGGGCCCGGTCGCGGAGGGGCCTGAGCCGATCTCTTTTGTGGCATTAATGCGAACTGAAAGCATGAAAACGCAGCCGAAGAAGGCCCCCAACAATAAATGAGCAGCACTCTCTGCTAGTTCACCACAGGCTAGCTTTTGAGGGAACAGCAGGACAGCTCCACTACCCATGTGTCAAACCTCAAACTGTGTTACTGAAGCTGGTAACATCTTTATCATAACTGTGCACGATGCAAGGTAAAAGGCAATAGAGGCAATAGATTTTATTTTTAAAAAGTAAGATAGTGTCCTTATAAATGTGTATTGGTGAAGTCTAATTCTTCCTTTGTGTGGGCCAGTATTTTACTTTATTGCAGTTTATTAAAAGTCAAAACGTTTGGTTTTAGATTTTTCTACCAATATCATAAGCGAATGCACTTTTCTGAATGTTGTCAAAGGGCCTGCAGAGACAGGAGAGCACAATGCAGCATTTATCCCACTGATAGGAAGGTATTCAAGATGACCATTAACGACTTGACATTTAAAGAGTACCATTCGCTTTAGTTTTTTTTTAGATACATACCAGTCTATTTCCTGGCATTGACTCACTGCTTCATCACGTCTTTTGGCTGGCAGGTGTAAATAGGGCTGATTAAGCCTCCTCATGTCCCCTTTGTTGCATTCAGTGTTTGGACACCTTCTTGGCATGAGGTGTGAGGGCACTGCTGCTTAAGAGCGCCAAGTGTGTGAGCCGGTGACACAGTTTCAGCAGAGAGGGGTCAGTCATGTGCCAGCCTCTAAACAGCGCAGCGGGACACCAGGTGGGGGTGGACACACCATTGGCCCCACTGGATCTCTCCACTCTGAATGGCAGTTAGTTCTCTGATTAAAAAGAAAGCTCTTTTACTGTTGTCTTTCCTCTCGCGTGACGAGGCATCTCAGGATGGACGATCGACCGTCACCGCTGTGACTGTGGATTTCTGCACGCGGTCGTGGCTCACAGCAAATGTGCTCACGTCGCGTTGTAAACAAGGGCAAGTTATGAGAGGGCGGCAGCAGCTGCTCCCAGAACACACAGCGGCTCAGATTCACAGCTGCGACAGCAGGGTAAACATCAGAATCAGGCCGCGTTTACTTTGTCGCTTGCGACAATATAAGGGAAAAAAATAACCTCCGGCAGCCGGGCCTACTGCTCTTACCGCGTGCAAATTTGTATGATTTAGCAGTCAGAGAGTTTTTGCACCATCACAGACCCAAAAGAAGCCCCCTCTCTGGCCCTGGAAAACTTGTACCGCATTCTTAGCGCAAAGCCTTTGTTGGTACAGAGCAAAGATCTGTTCGCATCGGGGATTACAGAGACCAAGGAGGCCAGCTGAAATGTTGTGACCACCGCGTTTAAAACCTCCATGCAGGTATGAGCCTGGATTCTCCTGAAGTACAGAGAGAACATTCAGCAGGGGAAAAAAATACACAGACATTGTGATTTGGATATAAAATCTGTAAATTCTATTTTTTTTAACGGATATTCGGATATGCATTGGAAAAGATCCCCAAACTGACTGTGGAAAAGAAGCCCTGTTCTAAGATGGCTCTATGAATAACCAATGAAAAAGCAGGCTGAGCACCAGTGCTGGCGCAGGACTGAAGCTGCTTTCTTTGATGGAAAAGGGACCACAATAAACAGGAAAGGCCAGTGTCATGCTGGTGGGCGGGGGTCTGGGCAGAGCCTGAACAGCAGTAGATCCCAATTCACCGAGTGAAGGAAAAAGTCGAAAAGCATATCCCAAACTTGTTCCTAGCAACAGGCTAACCGTATTCAGGCCACCTTAACTTGAATACAGAATTAGAACTGCAATCGCCCAAGGATTTCTTTTTAATTTGACACATAAAAATCACAAAGAAGAGTTTTTTGTGAGTTTTTGTTTCTAATTTTCTAACTTCTCCCACCTCCTAGTTGTAATATTCGATTGATATAAGACTGAAGTGTTCTCTTGTTTTCTTTCACTTCATATCTTGTAATCTGGGCCAATTTTGGGCAAAGGCACAGATCAATATATCCCAGGACTGTAACATATTAATGGTTCACAGTAAGAGGAAGATGGTTAAATCTACAGAGGAGGGTGGAGGAAGGAGGAGAGAGTGATAGAAAGTAGTGAAAAAAAACTGAACAGTGTGGAGAAGTTCACAGTTTTCAGTTATCAAAACAATTTGATATAATCTGCAATTAAATATCTGTAACTGTCTGATTACAGGGGCCCAATTGAACTGCTTTTAACATAAAAATGGCACATTTGGCTCCACCCCCCACCCCCTTTTTGTGGAGACGGCTTGAACAGGATGTTCACAGTGAGCATAACAAGGCTCTGACGTGGGTCATGCATTACACATCCTGTCTGTCAATAACTTCAATCACTCCACCGGCTCTGCATTTGCTCACATTCGCATTCTCAGGCCAGCGTGCCATTGTTTAGCTTTGTTCTGAGGGCCTATATTTCTCTGCAGCTTTTTTTTTCCCCCAATCTCACCTTTGCCTATTCATCTCTCTCCCTCTGTTCTTTATCAAGTAAACACCACACATTTTCCAGACTGAGCTCATCTAATTGGCATCTTATCAGGCATCTTGTGAGTGTGCCGTTGTTATGACTAGTGTTGCTTCTGTTCCCAGAATAGGTCAGACACTGAAATAGAACATTCCCATGTAACCCCGCCATGTATGAATTCAAACATTCCTCCAAACAGAGGTTTTAGTGATTCGTTTTTTTTTCCTTTCCATGCTCTTCCCAGACCACTTCGCTCGCTTGATGTTTGGTCTTTAAAAAAATCTGAAATTCTTGTGTGGTAAGAAGTATGTGGCAAGAGAGTTAAAAGAAGAAACTGACCATTTTTCAGACTGAGTCATTTTTCTGTGTTGTCCAAACAAATATAAACATGATGTTGAATGGTTTTATGTATGTTTGTGTGTATATATATATATATATATGTATATATATATATATATATATATCGTTTGTAGTTTATTATTAACAGTTTATTTATTTGATGCCAGTTCAAGGTCATATTTACTCATGTATAGTTATTTACTCCCTGTGTAGTGATGTTTTAAGAGTCTAAGTTATGATGGTCCCAGATACAGTTTTTAACTGATATAGGTCCATCTCTAGGATCTTATGATTGTGCCATATGGAGAAGGATAGCAGGAAAAAAATGAATGACCAAGCAAAAAATAAACAAATAAATGAATGACCAAGCAAAAAAAAATGAATGAATGAATGACTAGGAAAAGGAAATGAATGACCCGGCAAAAATTGAATGTTTAAGTACAAGAACAGGTGAGAATCGCGCAAAAAGAAAAACAAACAGGCATGGGCGGGGATAATGCACTGATATATGGCAGAATCTGTCAAAAAACAAAGAAAAACTGAACTGTACTGTACTTCTGAAGATACAAACAATGGTTTTGGAGTTATCTAACTATCGTGTAGATGGAAAGGCCTAGAAATGCATGTCCCATGCTCCTTAAAAACTCTGTGTAACATAAATGAAAACCCACTTTACCCCTCATTATTGCTATTAGGAAGACAGAATCTGATCGATCAACTGAAAATAGGCCAGCTGCACGAGGAAGACAACTCCCTAGCAACTCACACACACCAAGATGAAGATTTCTGCTCCTCCACGTCACACTGTGCATCGGGCAGCAAAGCAAAATCGCGTTCGAGGGCCTGGCTCGCTCCCCTGTCGCACTACCACCCACTGAGGAGTCCCCAGATGGATCTCATTCATTTTACTCTGACTTGTTTTCCACCTCGTTCATGCAGAATGTTGTTTGGCTTGCTCCGTGCCAACGAGTGTCGCAAATGTGCGTCAATATCTATCCGCGTGCACGTGAAAGATGGGACTGTTTTGGAGGAAGTTTTTGAGCCTGTGAGGTAATCGGCCCATGACACGTGCGGTTAGTCGATATATTTTGTTCCCGTGTCTAACCGGATCTCAATCTGATGAGAAAAATAGAATGTCACCAACAGTTCCTGCTTCACACCTCGCTGCTGCTCTACCCAGTGAGCAGCGGCGAGGTGTTTCCTACTCTGTCTCCTGCTTCTCCTCCATAACTACTTTTCCTTAATTTTTTTTAGTCCACATTAACTGGTCTCTAGACTCCTTTAACCTCCAGCTTCTTTTAATGCGATTGATTAGGAGTGTGAAGCATGATGTCAGAATTCATCGAGAGAATGCACTCTTGAAAATAATCATAAAAAATGCTCCAGAGCAAACAAGCAAACACTTGGTCAGCGTGGAGTTGCACCTATCTTATTGAGTGTCCCAGCTCACCAGCTGTAAACCCACCTGGCGTGTTTTATTCTAGAGTGTTTTTTTTTCTAGAAGTAACCTTACAAAAAAAAAGGAGGAAGAAAAGGAATTGAAAACATGCATGGAAACTATTCCCTAATGCAGCCTGTCTGTCTTCACCCTTCACAAACACACAGGCACCCACTCATCCACAAAGATGAAGAGATCACAACCACAACGCACATATCACGCCACCCTCAACACACACACACACACACACGCACTCTGTCTTGGCATTTTCTGCCATTCACCACTCCCCGCATGCCTCTCCCTCCTCCCCCCCCTCAGCATTCAGCCCACTCCAGATGTGTGAGGACAGAGGGAGCCCAGTCACATTAATCCAGAGTCCATTTCTCCCCAGAGTGAAAGTGAATCACCACCTGTGTGTCTTTCTGCGCGCGCTCGGCTATCTGGAGCCAAGAGCCCGTGCTTCACCGCGGGCCAGGCGGAGAATTGAGCTGATGGCTTCCCAAGCTGGAGGACAGTGAGGTGGTGTCGGGAAACACATTAAAAATCTGCTTACTGTTCTAAAAGCTCCGCCAAGGCCACGAGATGATCCTTTTTTTCTGAAATCATCTTAGTTTAAGAATCAGATGTCCCTTTCTGGATATGTTTGGAGTCATTATCTGTCCACCTTTCTGAATGATGCTGTGCCATTCTTCTGATTTCCTTTGCCGAAGATTGTCCATTGTTGGATATTGAAAAGAAAAAGAGGTGAGAAGGATATGGAAATAAAAACCCAACCACAGCTACACACCATGTTTAAAGGACCAGGGGGACCGGGGCTGAATTTGATACCAAGCCTCTTAACATGCACATAAAGTCAGCACATCCTGCAGCCCGGTGAGACCATCCATATTCTCTCACCTTTGCGACAGCCGAAAAACACACCCGGCCAGCCATTCCAGTTATGTCATCCATCTCGTGTGAAAAATACCCAACCAGCCAGCCTGATTTGCATTAAACTGTACGATAGGAAGTGCAACAGAAACAGAAGGTCAGGAGGAGCTGAGCGGTGCTCTTCCTGGTCTGAGCATTGGAAAGGGTTTTCTCCAAATTCCAAATGACTTAAGCAGCACCATTCTGCACATTTCCCTCTCACCATTTAGGCTGGATTTAGACCTGTTATAGCAATATGTCACAAACAAGACCGGGACAGGAATTAGATATACAGAGATACAGAGACAAGGCTTTTGGTAGTATATATACATATAAATAAATATACAAATTTTCCACTTTTTCTTTGACCTAACTCTAGTTATAAAGTCATAAAGCAAACAACAGAGTAAATGTTTCAACTCCGTTCACCGATGTCTATCATGATAAAGGTTTTTCGAAGGCTGACATGGATCCATCATATCGACTGTTGATATAAAATTTTGAGTTTTCATTCAGGTTTGCACCCCTGTGTAGGAGGAAAGTACAGATTCAATTCAGAAATCATTTGTGTCGGCCCTAATGAGGAGTTGGCCCTTTGTGCTTATCTTGTCTTATCTTATCTTTGGGTAATTCTCACACATGACCCAGAGCTCATTAGTTCACACGCTGAGGTCACACTGTGTGATATCCATTAGAAGTGTCTCTGGAGGCTCTCCGTCCAGAGAGATAAGAGGATGTTGCGGAAGGTACCTCTTTGAGTGAACATAAATGGAATCCCGCTCTTCTTTGTTTGCGTTTGAAACCAAGCATCAGTGTGACTCCAACACAGCTGTTTTCTTACTCCATAGATAACTTATTAACTCAGCAAGAAATATCAGATTAAAGACAAAGTGTGGGTCAAGAGGCCAGGGAAACAAAGAATCCTCGTCGGTCTCTCTGTTTGGACAAGGATTTGTTCCGGAAAAGCCTTTGCTCCCTCTTCCTTCCTGAGGTGTTTATTTGCACTTGGCCTCCCAGCAGCACCTCAGCTGTTTACCGTCTTCATTTGAGATGTTTCGTTTTTATTTCACAAAAGAAGAGAGGAATCCCTTTTTAGCCGGGCGTTGTTTGGACTACGCTAGTTTGCTGCTATAAATATTCCGAGATGGGCAGCCGGATAGACATCCTTCCCTTTTGGCTATAAGAAGCCATCAGTCTAGACGATGCCGCATTTGTATCAAAGCCAAGAAACACCGGCAGCATTACATCTGTATCCAGAGGTGGAAACTTAATTCCAATGGATGTTGTGCTGTATTGGAGTTCTTATTTTACTTTGTTTTCAACTTTGCCCTCTTGGCCTCATAGCATACACTACCAGACACTACTATTTGAAATCCCAAATGAAGGGCTTTGTGATGTTTTTAACCTATCACGTCTATATTGTGTGATCAAATCATTAGAATACATAAGTACAAATTTCAATTAAAAAGATGAAGCCACTGTCCCAATATGAGGCAGAACTACCTGCACTGCAACTGATCAGGTCCTTGTGATCCCAACTTGGAAGAAGCAAAAATGCGCAAGTAAAAGCTTTGGAGACAAAAGATTCAGCTTTTTATCAACTCAGGGGGTTCTCTCAAACGCCGCATTCCTGTGTGTGTACATGCACGGCAACCGGCAACCTTAAGCATCCTCCCAGTCGTATGTTTGGTGATTCGGTAGCTTGCTGGCAGCAGCAGTGCGGATGTTGGGGGTTTGCTACATATAGGTTAATCCGGATCACAGCCCAGGCCCTCCATCCTTGTTCAGAACCAGTAAAGCATACCGCTCTGTGTTTTCACAATACGTCCTTGCAGGCATTAGGGCTGTGTTACAGGAATCAGCAACACGCACCAGCGGCTTTGTGTACTCAGTCACATGAATTCACTCACATACAGGTTTTCTGGGGTAAGCCTCATTAGTCACCTCCTGACTCAGGGTGTATTATCAGGAAGTCAGGGTCAGGGGATTCATGCTTACTCATCCCAGGAAGGGAGAAAACACAACTGGCACACAAAGACAACCACTACTGTCATCCAAATAAGGATATAGGCCTTTTCTTCCTGCATAGTGTAACGTAAACTGGGGCAACCGTCAAATATTTCACTTGACAGTTGGGCACGTGTCTGTGCATTCCTTGAGTTGCCGGATTTGAAACCAGTGTGACTTCTCCAGTTTGACATCTACCTATTAGATTAGATTTGATTTTTTTTTTATTTTATATCGTACCCTTATAAAGACCATATATCGACTTTGAGACTTTAAACTTTTTTGGAAACGGAAGATAATTCAATTTATAGTTTTTTTTTTAAATCCATATTTAATTTTAGCCGCAAAGAATGGCAACCAAAGGAAATTTGATTTTGGATCAAAACAATGGCGATTTGCTATTTACCACCCAACTTATCAGGGTTTTTTTTCATTTAGAGTTGGTGATTTCTACTCCAGGTTCAGTGTGTGCGGGTGCGTGTGCATGTGTGTGCGTGCTTGAGAATTGCTCATCGTCGAATTAGCCAAGTCTTCTTCTCCCCACTTTCAGCATTCAGCACTCAGCCATACATGTTGCTTTTTCCTCTAAGTCTATTTTCCTGTCGTTCTCTCACTACCAGTTTTGACCAAACCCAAAATAGTCCAATTGTGGGGTGGGGGGAGAGGTATAACTCAGAGTTATACATGCACCATATCTCCAGCAGAGCAATATGTCTCCGTCTGTCCCTCTCTGACTGTGAACAGTGTGTAGAGGTGGTTCGGTATTCAAAGATAGAGACTGAAAAGGAAGCCCCCTGCGGACATTTCCAGGCTTGCCATGCGCTCCATGCTTCTTGCTGGAACACCAGCCACCACGTCCTCTGAGCGGGGGGCCGACGGAGACGGGTTCAATCTGAGGAGAAACTGGAGAAAAGGGAAGTGTCAATAAAACCCGGCTCTCCGTATGCCATGAGCTAAAAATAATCCTCAGCCTGGTTTGTAGCATGTCGGGCAAGAGCTGGTGAAGGGGTGGGTGGTTGGGGGGGTGCGTTTACATGTGTAATGTGTGTCCGTGTCGTCCTGAGCTCAACAGCTGGAGGCTGGGGGTCCCTCTTGGAGGCCGAGGCAACAGGTGTCTGCTTGTACTGTACACATGCTCGACCAGCAGAGTAGCTTAAGAACACGAGGGAGCATGATGGGCTCCACACGCATGTGAGGACCAACATCCGTGCTTTTAAGAGTTTCACACACTCGTTGTCTTGTAAAAAAAAAAAAAAAAACTGGTGTCACACAGGGCCTGTGTCCGTGCCTAAACCCGAGACTGAACTGTCTTATTCATGCCCTCTAATCTATTTAAATCCCGACTGCAGCGGTGCTATGAATCAAAATCTGGGCTGTTGTGGCCGATGTTGAAGCTCTGGTATGAGCCTGATAACGGGCGCGCACGTCGGCGGCTCACTTAACAGGCCTGTATTTCTTCGTGCGTGTGTGTGTGTGTGTATGTGTGCGCGCACTGGACTTTGAGCATGTGTGTCTTTCTCCACTGCTTGTTTTTTACCTTCAAGACAAGAGGCGAGTGGCCTTCTCAGATAACAGCGACCAGGCTCCGGTGCTGGCAGCTGTGCATCTGCTCAAGCCTCCTGTTTTAGTCCCGTACGTATAGAATACAAAAGCTGTGACTATGTCATTAAATATGTGATTAAATACCAGGCCTGCTTGTTTTAAGGGACAGTCGTTAGGAGTTATAGCACCGATAAGGTAAAGGATGAAAACAAGTTAAAGAGCGCAGCCGAGTCCACTTCCTTGGCTCATAGTGGACATACCTGAAATACTAGTGATACATGAGATGGCTGCACTGAAGCAGCAGGAATTACCGGATCAACCACTGTTGTTAGTTCCGCATAACTATTTTGATTATAGACACTGTTGTTAAATAACCCTCCTCAGCTTTCAGGCAGAGGCCCGGCTGCGTGAGTGGAGTGGAATACTGGTTGACTTCTTTTCCATGGCATTTTGTTTTGACTCGGCAGACCCAGCGCTGGTCCTCAGGAAAGAATGTGGGGTCATCCAGCAGAGCTGATGGAGCTATTCCGAAAGCTGGCTCCTAAATACCACCAGACGTCCCCGTCCACTGTAAATGGGGAATAGTCGGTCCAGCTGTCATTCCAGCAGCATTCGCTCATGCCACAAGGAAGCCGTTTCATTCACATTTTTCTCCCTTTGCCGGGTTTGAATGAGCGCTCATGAGTGCTCCCTCGAACGGGCGACCTCTCTGGAACCCTCCAACGCGCCACACGCAATGACCAGCCGCTTGTCTCCGCAAAGTTCCGACAGAGCGTCTCCAGTCCAGCGTAATCACTCCCCCCCCAGAAACTTTTACAGACAACATCACTCCCTAAAACAAAAACAAATCAAGCAATATCTTCCCAAATGAAGGCTTTCCACTCAAAGCTCCTTGCTTCTTATGGCCGCATCCCCGAGGGCTAAACACCGCTCAGGCAAATACAGGCTGAGGGTAAAAAGGAGAAAGATGCTATATTTGGAAACAGATTGGTTGTGTCCTCTCTCCCTCCCTCTCTCCCTCTCCCTCTCCCTCTGGGTCTTGCTGCTTAGTTGGCTGTCTCCTTCTCAGCCTCCCTGTCTGTGTGCGTGTCGGGGCCAGCTGTTGTAAGACAGTATAATAAGGCTTTCAATCTGAAATAATATGCCTAATGCCGGTTAAAAGGGGAAAGGGGTTTGGTCGGGGTCAGGCTGGCTCCTGCCCCCAAACATCAGCTGGCACTCTGTTGGGGCCGCGGCACCAGGCACAGGGCCACTGTCTGGTCAGGCCGGACAGCCGGACGGGGCGGGTGGGGACGCGGGGGCGGTGGGGGGGGGGGGGGGGGGGGTATTCTCTGTCTGGGATGCACACAGGCGCACTCACACATCATCTTTAATCGCCTCCACTGTACCCAGGCAACCCCCTTGTGTTCGCTGAATGTGGATCTGTTGATGAAATCATTCAAAGTTCTGTTCAGCGTCACAGCCGAGCAGCAGAGAGGTTCTCAGACTCCCGGGACCCGCCCGGCTTAGATAAAGGCGGCTCTCAGTGAGGACCGCCGTCCAGCAATCTGAGGGTTGGAATCTTTTTTGGGTCAGTGTCAGAATGAATATGATGTTATTGTGGGAGGGCAAAGAAACCGTCACAAGACTCACGGATTATAGAGAAGTTCCACGTTTGAGAGTATGTTTAAAGAAATAGCGGAGTTTCCAACTTTACACTTAGGTGCATAAAATCATCTTGAAACAAATTAAAAACAATTTAGCTTCAATCCGTGGCATAGAAATGACAGCTTCCACCAGCCTCCCTTTCGGACAGAAATGTCTGAAACATGGATCAAATGTGACGAATGTATCAGAAGAGCCTGGAGCAGAAGTTTTGGAAGTTGTTAGCCTATCGACAGGTTTAGCCACAAGCCTTAGGTGTTATCATAGACCGCCAGCATTGGCTTGTTACTGCCACATGAGTGAGGCACTCAACACAAAAACAACATATTTGAGATGAACTCTTTTTGCATCATTTGTCAAATGGATGCTGTCTTGCTTGTAACTGAAAGATAACCATTCATCTCTCAGGGTCATGGGGTGCTTTTAATGTTTGCAGGCAAAGGAATTTAAAAGTCCAAAAGGCAACATGTATGAAGAAAAATGTTTTTTGGTAGTACATGAGTAAGTCATTTGTGTGCAAAAAAAATAGAATGAATGTATTTCAGACTTGTCTATACAACTATATGTGGATGAATTTGCATGCTTAGGTGCAAATGTTCAAATCTACTGTGTAAATGTCTTTTGAAAACCTTCCTACTTTGTGTTAAACACTTCAAAAAGAACCTGTAAAATGAATGGCTGCGGTTAGTAAATGATAAAGTAACTATATAGACCTCCACACAGAAAGAGGCAAAACTATATTGCCTCTACCAAACCAGAAAGGTAAAGGTAATCCATGTTAAAAAATGTCCTTTCAAAAGAAAATAGATAACATTTTTCTTAAACATTTTGTGAACATGAAATGGCTTACAGTATATGACTGCGTTTTACTGCTGAGTTAAGTTTGTGGGAGAGAATTTGTCTGTTTCAGTTACAATTTGCATTTTTCGTCACACTGATTTGCGTGGATGCAGCCTCACGGCTTACAGTTCGGCCACCTTTTTGAACAATGAGAAAAAGAGCTGCTGGCTCTGCCACCATGGCGAGATATTCCAATTTAGAGACTTAAAAAGACTTTACTGTCATTTTGTATGTACATACAAAACGAAATTTTGTTTTAATTAAAAATTTCGTTGCATACAGCAATTTGTGACGTTCGTCGCACTCAAACATGCCATCGCGTCTTCAAACAAAACAAAAACAAAAAAAAACGTTGAAGGCATGATATGTATTTTGCTGAGTTTCGTGTGGAGCAAATGAATGCTGAGGGGTTAGCGAAGGTTGCAGCCGTTAGCAGATTCCACACGCGACAATTTTAGCAAACAACAGCATCTGTGTTGTCAAGAAAAGGTTTTGTGTGTGTGTGTGTGTGTGAGTGTAAAGCACAATGCCAATAGTATCTATTTCAATAGTTGCCCTCAACCTTGAGCAAAGTGCTGGCACGCCTCTTGTCATTTATAATATCAGGCTGACTGGCCTATTGATGGCCAGAACAAAGCCGCAGTGTGGCCGACTTACAGCAGTGGCCGTAGTAACGTGGCACGTCCCCGGTGACTGACGATGCCACGCTGGCTGCACCCACAGCCTGGCACAGAGCAGGGGGATGGGGGGCTATGTATACGTGTGTGTGTGCGTGTGTGTGTGCGATTGAGGAGTTGGGTGTGCATTTGGTGGTCGTGGCAGCTGGCAGCAAAGCGTAGGCAAAGGGTGGTGTAGAGAGGGAGGGGGGGGGTTCTTTTATAAAGACTCCCCTGTGTGAACCACATGTGAGGCCACACCCTAGAAGCATTCGGCAGTAACGATTACCTTTACACACAAAATCTCTACCCCGACCCTTTATCTGGATATCAGCGTTTCATATCCAACAAATCACTGTGTTTCTGGGCGCGTTTCCGGGCACTTTCCATGGAGGTGGGGCCAGTGTGACAGAACCTTCTTGACTTTGTCCCGTCACACCTATTTATTCCGCCATCTTGGAGAAATCCCAGCGTTCGCGGCCCCACGAATGTGTCCAAAAACACATCCTGGAAAAGGCCCGACGTGACTGAAAAAGCGTCTGCGTGAGCAGATGTTTGTTTGGATGTTTGTGTCCCGTTTAGGCGCGTGCTGAAAACCTGGCAACGCCGCAGCGACGGACTGTTTATGAGAACGTAAATAAAGGTATTAAACGTGGCTGCGGCCGAGTCCCGTCTGCCGGAGGGCCACCACACTGGGGACCAGTCAGGGCCAGATCTTGTCCAGCTGTCTCTGAGGACAAATGGCCCTTCAGGCAACTGCTTATTCCTCTCACTCCTTCTCTCCTCGCGGCCTCCCACCTCAACCCCCCGGCGTGTTTACTTGACTTTACATACTAAGAAGCATTTAAAGTGCTCCCGGCACTTTGGCAACAGGAGCAGAGCGGCCGGGTGCGGTGACAGCCGTCTGGAAAAGGGCTTTTGGAGGAGTTGAAGCGTTTATGGACGGATGGCATTTTGTTTTACGGCCTCCGTGCTTAATGGACGGTAATGGATTGTCAAGTTTGTTTTTGTATTTCCTCATTTGTTCAAACTCTGGCCCCGCTCCGCCCTACCCCCCCGCCGTAATTCAAGATTTGACAAATATTGTTTGCGTTTGAAGTGCAACGGGACATGAAAGTCGTGTTTCACATGATAGTCTGCGGTGCTACTGTAACTTGAAAAACTGTCGACTCAAATGGCAAATTCCTCATTTTGGCTGAGATTGTGAACTTTTGCCCCATGCAGCGCAGTTAGAAATTACATCAAAGTTATCAGGCCCTTATGTGGTGAGCACATAAAACATCAGCTCTTTTTGTCCGCGTGATTTTGATGACACAACAGAATAATCCAAGTAAAAAATCTGCCTTATTTTTAGGCTGAGCTGAAAGTTTTGGCCAAAAAAACAAACAAAAAACAAAGACGAAAATTGCGGCAGCAACACAACCACGCACACATTGGACTTCTCACCCCTTTAAGACCTTCCTACAACCCAAAAGGCCACTAGGGTGTCCCACGTGCACAAACCAACTTTCCCCCTTATGCGGCCACATCTAAACAGAATTATCAGTAAATCAAATAAAACACACTCACACACACACACACAAGTGTTTCCCTGAGAGGGCGTGCACGCTGTACGACAGAGGTAGAAGAAAAAAGGGAAAGAAGACAAGGAAAGGAGGAGGGGAGAGGTGGGCGTCCTCGTGAAAGTAGCCTTCAGAAACAAAAGCAGCTTTGAGCGCGCACCCACTCAGAGGAGAGATTAGCCGACACACACACACACACACACAAACGCGCAAACACACACACACACCCTTCCACACACCACCTCTGGCACCACCCCTGCAGAAAAGAGCTTTTGGCTGCAGTTTAGTGGCACGTGGCGCAGCCCTTGATGCTCCCCATGTGCGTCAGGTGCTCCCGCTCCGCTTCCTGTTCTTTAAAACATAACCCGTCCACGCCGTTTCTTCTTCCTCGGCTTCTGCCTCCGGCCGTCCACGTCTTCCTCCCGTTTTTTTTTTTTCTTTCGGAAATACAAAGAGCAGATTGTATCTGTGGGCGCAGAGCAAATCCATTCTCTCTGGCAGCGGCCCGCGGTGAATCCGAGCCGGCCCGGCTCTTTCTTCCAGTTGGCACGGGGGCTGTTTTTGGAGCAGTTTTGGTTGCTGGTCGGGGTTGGTGAATTTGAGTACAGCTGACATGTTGGTTTAGTATTCATTCATGCAGTCTGTCATTCTTGCTTTCCGTCTTTCTCGCTCTCCCCTCACTGTTAGGGCCGCGTAACCCCGGTTCACCTCACCTCGCCGGCTCGTGAATTTGCTGGCACGACGTATTACTACATACGGGGGAATTCTTTAACGCCACCAGCATCTGGGTGATGCAGTTATGGAATGAGGATGTTAAGAAATGAATAACTCCAGCAGGGAAAGTTTTACAAATTGGGTCACATGAAGGTAAAACACTTGACATTTTCCCACATTCGCATCACCAGCGGGCGGTTTTCCGCCCACCGGCCGCATCCAAATGGAAACCAGCGTTCTGATTCTCATATTCTCATAGAATCCAGAGGGGATGAACCGTTTTTAAGGTCACGGACGTCTTGGTGGTGCTGGGATTATCTTGCGGGAACGTTTTGGAAGAGTGGTCTACTCAGTCGTATGAAACCACGCGCACACAGGAAAACAAAAATATACATATAGATAAATGACCAAACTAAACTAAACTCAGCCCGAATTCCTATCAACGGCAACCCGTTCTAACTCCCACACTTAACCCGAAAAGGCAAACCCAGAGTAGCCCTAGTTTGGATGCACGCCTGCACTAACGCACTCTGACACAAATCCAGCGGTAATTAGATGCTATCGCATTTCATGATCGCAGTTCAGGCCCAGAACTGAACACAGCCCTCCTCCCCTCTCCTCAAAAATGAAAGAGACCAGAGGACAAGTCGACACACACACACACACACACACACAGCAGAGAAAACAAACTGATCTGATGCTCTCTTCTTTTCCTACTCAGTCCAGTCCAGATCCAGGTTGTGATCCGGATCCTCGTAGCTCCTCTCTCCCGCTTCAACCGAATACACCACAGCTCACCTCTACTATGTTACACCTTTTAATATCAGTTGTTTTCCCTCCCTCCAAAGTCTCCAATGTTTGCCTGTCATAATGTATCATTATGCCAGGGAATCTATCAACAGATAAAGTATCAACCCCCGGCGTCACATTCAGAACAGTCATCAGCCTCAACAATCAGATAGCAAAGGGAAGCCACATTAGTTTTTTTATGATTTATGCAATAAAGATAAGAGGGATGGGGTTGGCGGTTGTGTGCACAGTGGTGCGATTATGCTGGAATTTTACACGCTCCTCCTTAAGGCTTTTGTTTCAGGTAAGATGCTCGCTGTAGTTTTTTGTGGAGGTAGGTGTGTGTGTCAGTCCGTTGTCATTGTGAGTCTCTGAGAAAAGATAAGCTCATGTGAGCCTGGCAGCTAATGGGCGACAGATGAAGGAGGTACACGGGTTTTCCTGTAGCTGGTGTCTGTTCAGCGTCTTTCCAAAAAGATGTGATTGTCTCTACTTAGTGCAGACCTCCTCAAACTCTCCAGAGGCCTGATGCAGGGACTTTAACAGTACAGGCGCTATAGTTCTTTCCCTTTCTATTACTTTCTCTTCCTGGCCTGACTTCCATTAATGTATGGAAAACAGGTAATGATGATGATGATGACCTCTGTGTGATGCCAGATTATTATTTGCCGGCCCCAAAAGCCAGTGTGTCCACCCCTCCGCTGCTTTCTCTGCATTGTCCATTGTGTTGAGTTCTGAGTGGGCGTGCGGGTCGGTGAATCCCAGAAGGCGAATGAGCTGTACAGGATATACGTTGAGAAAGGCAGACCCGAACTGACCTGCGCTGGTGCGCGCTGCTCCACGCCAGCACTCAAGGGAGCAAAGCACCACTCCTGCTGCAGTACAGTTAGCTCCATTGTCTCACAGGGGAGGCCTTAAGATGCAAATCCTAAGGCTTTCTCTGGAACTTCTATTGCACATTTATATTAAGATAACTTTGGAGCACGCAGAGAAGGAGAGAAACACACAGATGCTACAGATGCTACAGATGTTACAGATGTTTCGGGTCTCCTGTGATGTCAGATTGTCTCTGCATTTCCGATTCAGCCATTTTTTTGGCATCCACAATGCAAAAAAGCTCATTCTGAGATACTAGTGCAGTAGCTTGAATGAACGAGGAGACCTTGTTCGGATGGGGGAAAAAAA
This sequence comes from Menidia beryllina, assembly GCA_013363375.1. Classification (NCBI taxonomy): domain Eukaryota; kingdom Metazoa; phylum Chordata; class Actinopteri; order Atheriniformes; family Atherinopsidae; genus Menidia; species Menidia beryllina. The sequence continues at coordinate 8,577,215 of JABUIW010000072.1, forward strand.
TATACACATCCTGCTTTCAAGGAAGTAGATTATTATTTTTTTTTTATCCCTTACTTTTGGTTAAAAAAGAAAAATTCGAGCTGAGGCTTTTGGAGTGAACACCAAATGAAGACAACAGTGCTGTGAAAATGCCTGGTGTCAGCGGGCTAAACCACTATGGCAGCACTCCTTACACATTCATACTGCAAAAATTCCTCTGCTTTTGTTTTAGTTCGTGAGGTCAGTGACGTTCTACTAGATTCTAACCGAGTGGCGGCCTCCCGGCTGCCCGGTCAGGACCGCATTGTGTAGCGTCCTGTATATCTCTGCCCTGTTCCCTTCACCTCTGAATGAGCCACGCCGCTCCCCAAAGCCTAACCAAACCTAACTCTGGCGTGCCGTGCCTCCATTTGTCAGCAGTCGTTGCTCCGGCGGGATGCAGGATGGGAAGATGGCAGCTCGGAGCAGGCCTCCAGCTTTTGCGAGCCTCCAACAGATGGCAGTGTGAATCAGAGCAGGCCGGCCCGGGAGGAAGCGCTGTGGACTTCAGGGCTCTGCCGTATTTGAAAGATGCACAAATAGCCAGGCAGACGCGTCTTCTCTTCCGCTTTAAAGTGCCTTCCCAACTGAGCTCATTTTTCAAAGAGAAAAACAAACACGGCTTCAAGCCTACCTCTCCTCGGGCCCTCACACGTATCCATCTGAGTATAATGATGATCTTATATGTACACAGACAGGGCTTTGGCTAAGAAACACAACCCCCCCCCCTTCCAGCTGCCATCGTGAAGCTCCTCCATGTTGAAAGGTGATGTTTGATGTCAGACACGGGCTGCTGCAGTTTGTGTGTGCATGTGGGGGTCAGCTGGCCCGTACGGCGCCTGTGCGGGGCGTGTCCATTGTCGCGACGAGGAAACGCTTCTTTGTTTTGCTGTTTGTTGGTGGACAAGCAGGCCGGCGTAAACAGGTGTGTGTGTGCTTGTGGGCCGAGTGTGTGTGTGTGTGTTTGTTGCGTGGCAGAGGAGAGATAGGCGGTCCCGGGGGAGGGCAGGAAGGTGGCTCAGGAAGGGTGTTCCTGTGTGAACGGGAGCTCCGTGCTGTCCCCACCTCTGTCCTCCTGATTCACGTCTCTGCCGGTCATCACGATTGCTGGCGACAAAATGGCCGCTGATAACAGATCAAACATATTTCAGATAAAGCGGACGCTGCAGGTTTGTTTGTCAGGACATGTGTGGCGTGTTCCGCCTCTGTTAAGCCTCCACCTGTTTTCTCCTTCCTGTTTCACATGATTTAGATAGCATTTTGTGTATTTTTCAGCTTTTTAATTCCCGCCCATAGTTTGTTCATATCTGTAAGTGTCCCATGTTTTATCTCCTGGATGTCCTGTCAAGCTGTGTGTGTGTGTGTGTGTGTGTGTGTGTGTGTGTGTGTGTGTGTGTGTGTGTGTGTGTTTGACATTGCTACTCGAAATGTCATAAAGGTCAAGTAGCATTTCAAACTCTCATTTGTCCTCTTTCTGTTTGCTTGTAGACACCCTTCACCTGTCTGTGGATTAGTTCAGAATAGAAAAGCATTGAAGCTATTAATGAAACAACTAAAAATTTACTTTGATTTACTGAAAAAAGGAAAGTATATTTTCTTCACGTTCAGCCGTTCCAAACACAAGACCTCCCGAAATGGGGGGGTGGTTGAGGGGAAACCCCCTCGCAACTGCAGTGTGGCGTTTGTGAGCGTCCCATGTGTTGTCTGTGGTCAGAGGACAGCTGAGACGTCACCTGTCGCCGGTCACATGTGTTTATAGTCGCAGCACAACTGAGCTGAACCTGCTGCTGCAGGCCGGGCGGGCGGCCTCACGGCCTGACTTACTCCGTCTAAAATACCTGGGTTATGTCAGCTTTCAAAGAGCCGGAGCAGATCAGGGGAGAGGGGAGGATGTGAGTAAAGAGGAACTGTCAACAAATCTCCTAACAGAGCCGCGTGTCCAGCGCTATTGGAAGTGGCAATGAACCGAACACACAGTTTGGGTTATTGTTTTTTGCTTGTTTTTTGTCTCCTTCTGGCCTCTTGCTGCTCTCTTCCGGACAGAACCCCCGATCCATTTCAAGCCCCAGCCAGAATGTTGATAAGTCTTTAGATCAATTCCCAACACATTTGCAAAACCCTATAATCCTCCAAACGTCAGAGAAAACACCGCTGCTGACGGTGAAACGACATGGAATTTTTCAGGCCCCATCACACTGAAAATGGCAACAGACACAAAAAGGCCACATTCAGGTTTTGCTTCTGCTTTTGAGATACCAGTATTTGACTCGTCTTCAACCTCAAAGCTTCTTTAACATTTGATGGCCGTCGTCCAACCATGGGCCGGCTGCCCCCCCCCCCCATTTCAGATTTAAATGTCTTATTATGGCTCATATATCAGCAACAATGAGAGCTGCTAAATGTCCCGCTCTGCCGTTAAAACGTCCCAGCCATCAGGCACACACAGTAAAAGACGGGGAGGAAAAATGGCCACATGCTCAAGCCAACGAAACATAGAAACAAGAGTCTGAATCCGTCTGTACCCTCTGGTGTGCCAGATTGTTTGGCTCTTTGATGTGCTTTTCTGTTTAGCCCTTTGACTTACCGGGTGCCGTGTTTATCATTTTTTCCCAAAGTTTTTTCCAGCCGTCAGATAATTCTAATTCCTGCTAGTGTGTCTGAACGTATTCCTGGAGGGATGAATGCATCAGTAAGGCGTTGAGGATTCAGAAAATCGCTTTGAAGTTCCAAATCTGGGTTGAGTTTAGGCAAGATTGGCTTTTATCTATTTTTTTGCGAGTGTGAAGCGTGGGTATAATCACATCAAATGGTGTTTCATTGTGGGGGGGGGGGTTATGCAAAGATGGACTCGTTTCTAACAAGGCTGTTTTGAGCAAAAATGTTTTGATCGTTTGATGAAGATTATGTTTTTTTCATTGCTTTGTGCTACTGCGAGACTCTCTTGGCCTCCTTGCCAGCAGCTCTTTTGAAGTCTATCCTCTGGTTTTTCTGCAATGTTTAGATTAGATGAGTTTGAGAGCCACCATGGCCAGACCTACAGCCTTACAGCAGTAAATGTATGTATTTAGTCATTATTCTACCCCAATGGTCCTGCTCTTGCCATGGCACGTTTTGAATCATTTAACAGACAGAATGTGTACTTTCAGAATTTCAAATACATTTTTTTAACGGCATATTGCTCCCTTTTTCATTCTATGAGCATATACCTAAATCCCCATTGATCTACTTTCATATGTGAATACTGGAAGGTTTGGTTTGTTGAAATTTAATTATGCTCTCTTCTCATTTTCTCCTCACTGAGACCAAAAAATTACATTTTCAAACAAAGCTTTGACCTCTTTCCAAAATGCACAACCCTGTTTCAACGGTCTTGTGATGAGGCCGTCTCTCAATTCCATTTAGAACTTCCAAAGCACCTACTTGAGACTCACTATTGTCACTTTTTATTTGTTTTTTGGAAAGCTTTGAGATCCTGGAGCTGACATCTCTTAGGATGCTCAGACATCTTCTTGCCCTGGCGTTCCTGGTCCATTATTAACTTTCTTCTTCCCCAGGTGTTGAACGCGGACGCCTGGGCTTCTGATCAGCGCTGAGCGCATATGCTCGCTCTATTCCATGTCACCAGCCAGTCTGAGGTTTGTTTACTCCTGCAGCTCAGACGGTGCCATTTATCCCTGCTCACACAATGGTTAGGCCAGCTGCGCCCTGTCAGGGATGTCTCTGTCGGGTGACACACCTGTGTTTACAGTTTGCAAAGCTTCTAAACACTGACCTGCGCGAGTGTGTGTGTGCGCGCGCGTGTGTGTCTGTCAGCCCGCTCGTAGATCATATAGCTCAACAAGCTTTTGTAATGAGTGGCTTTACCAGGCAGACGCCATGTGCAGACGTGTCATTATATCTCCTGCTACTCTGTCATTGTGATTGCAGCGACATTAAAGAGGCGGATGGGTATAAACCAGGGCCCAAACTCCCCGTGGAGGCTCTGTTTATGTCGTAAGCGCTGTTCGCCCCGCAGGCCCTCGGCTGACCGAACCTGTTTGCCTTCTTGTCTTTGTGTCACACTCAGGTCCAGCAGATGGACCAGAAGGTGGACTCCGTCCTGCGACTCCTCGCCGAGCAGTTCCCCCCCAGGCAGGAGCCCGCCTCCAAGCCCTCGTTCCGCAGAGCCACCCTGCAGAGGCGCATGGGCGTCAGCGTGGACGTGGTCCCCTGATGGTCGGCGAGCGGCTGGCCGCTGACCGAGGCGCCGTCACCGCCAAGCTGACCATTCCAACAACCCGAATTCACTCTGAAAGCTTTGCTCCCAGTGTGGTGGCGGCAAGGCAATACTACCAGAAGCTGCAGTCTTCCGAAACACCCTCCTTCTGGGCCCAAATGTTCCCATTGAATTGTGACCCCTCAGACAGGAACAACTTTTACCCGTCCACCCCTCTGTTCCGGCCACACCGGGGCATCTGTTAGCGGGACCCAACGGTGCAAAAGAGTCAGAGGTCGATTTTAAAAAAGATCTATTTATTTATTTATTTTTCATCTCAGTGCTGCTTCTTTTTAAATCAATCAATTTTGAATGGCGCGTCACAGCCATTCGAGCTGCGACACGCACCACAAATTCATTTGACTGCGACCCTGTGATGTTAATTTATGTGTGGCCTGTCAGTGAGCAGCATTCCTCCACTCCAAATATTATTCCAAAGCTAACTAACCCCTTAATGAAGTCATAATGCTGTCAGAGCCCTCCAGTTTTTCTCAAAGGCTTCGAGGAAAAAGCGAAAATTCCGGAGTGCGGAGGCATTCTCCGGATCCATCTGATTATCTTGGCACCGTCAGAGCGCCATCCTCACAACGGGGTTATTTCCATAGGACGCAGAACCCCGAGTTAGTGCGTTTGTTAGCGGTGACTGAACAATGCTCTGGAGATGGGGAGGCCGGAGGAGAAGAAAGCGGCGCAACAGGAACGTGTCTGGACCGGGTCGTGTGGCTAACGCGGTGCTGATTTACAGTGAGGTCAAAGCTAATTAAAAACAGCCCGCGCTGCCATGACAGGACCCGGTGCCGCGTTACAGCAAAACAGTACAGGAGTTGTGTCTCAGCCAAGGCTTTCGCAGGGATTTTTTTTTCTTACGGGTATTAGCCTCAGACACTTTTAGCGGTACACACACACGCACACACCTCCCACCGGCCACACCGGTCTGAAAAAAAAAGGAAAAGAAAAAAAAAAAGTTTGCCCCATTAAAGCTCTGATTATTATTTTTTCCTCTTCTGAGCTAATTAAGTGCTGAATTCCTGGTAAGGGGAGATGACTGACTGTGAGTGACTAATGAAAAGAAACACTGGAAACTGGGCAGTGAGGAGAGGGCCCACTAATTCTGTGCGAGGGGAAACATCAGGCCAGCGCAGAAACACATAACACACATATCAGACAAATGGGATGTTTTCTGTATTTATCTGACGAGGCTGCTGAGGCACGTAATGTAACAGATGGAGGGAAACAGAAAATAGCTCCACTATGTAGCCTCCTGGTAATTATGGTGCGCGCATTCCTAAAAAGACACAAACAAAAGCGGGGCGAACAAGGGATGTGGAAAAAGAGTGGATGGTTTTGTTTTTTTTCTTTCTCTGCACTACTATGTATTTTCATATTTGCCGTGGTTAAAATGAGCTGTCATTTATCTCCTGTCGTGTAAAGTTTTTGTTATGTAAAGGCTTTCGGATAGATGGTGCGTACGTGCGTGTCCCCTCTCCTGTACAGTTTTCTAAAAGTTGTAAATAGCAGCACTGCCTTATGCACTGTTTATAACACTGTGAAAAGATCAGCCCGAGAATACGTCTATTTAGCTGGAGTGAAGAGGAATCTGTCGAGGGTCCCGTTGTCCAAATAGATGGAAATGATTGTAAATGATATTCACACAAACCCTCCGCACCGTAGCTCTGCTGTAAATACTAAAGTTCCTTTTCATTATCGTCTGGCCTGCTTTCTTGGCTTGTAAGAAATCTGATTACTAGCTGATCTGCTCCACAATTTGCTTTCTTTGGAGGGGGAAACCTGTCCCACCGTTGTTTGGAGCTCTTTGTTTACCTCCAGCTGGGTCAAGGTAAGCCATGGGCCGGAGCTTCCATCCAGATCTCCAGTCCGCGTTTCACCACAGAGGAAGAGGAGAGCGAAGCAATAACACACTCACTGCGCCCACTTTGAACTCCAATATTCCACAACCCATTGAGCGAGGCATGCAGAGGAGAAGAGTAAACCTCTCATGTTACCGCTCAATTATATTTGCCTTCGGAGGCCAAAAAATACTGGGGATGTCCCAAGATCAGCACGGCCCCGCTCAGAGAAAGAGAAGGGAGACGAGGGAGGAAAGGGAAGGATGGCGGAGATAAGGAGGGGACTCAAATCAGCAAAGGGCATGATGCAAGAGAGGAGGAGAGCCATTTTCAATTAGCCACAAGGCCGCTGGACGCTGGCCGGCCGGTGCCTTTTGTCCTCCTT
>JABUIW010000072.1:8593259-8614255 GCA_013363375.1 Menidia beryllina
GGGGGACGGGCGGGTTCGGGGAGGGGTGGAGGGGAGAGCTGTCAGCCGCGGCCGCCACCGCTACGTGAATGGGAGCAGCGCCGCCATAGCGAAAACCTGCGCACTCGTTTTCACACAACCAGCTGTGACACGAGACAAATATGACACACGACGACGGTGAAATACGCGGGTGTTTTGTCAACATTGGCGTTCCACTCAAAAAAAAGGGCCCAACGCAGCTGGAAAAGTTGGGGAGAGGGGCTGTCTCTTTTCCGCCTGTTACACAATACAGAGTCGGCTATTTTTTTTGCATATACAATAAATAAATAAATAAATAAATAAATAAAACAACTTAAGTGTGTGATACAAATAAATTTAAATTAAGATAAAAACAGCTATAATATATTTTTTTAAAAGCAGTCCTGGGCATTTTCTTACCGTTTCTCGTCCTCTGGGCTGTCTCTTGGGACTCGTCTTTCTTGGTGTGTGTTCTGCAGAGTGGCTCAGGTTTGGACAGCTAACCTCTTCTGGGCTGGTGTGTGACCTCTTACTTTGGGCCGAGGGGTCTGGAAAAAGCATAATTTATAGTCAACATAATAGTTGTTTTTTTTTGTATCGTTCCCTTCTGTGGTCACGGTCATACTAAAGGCCCGCTGGGTGAAAAAAAAAAGAAGAAAAAAACACGCCGCGAGTGACCGCTGAGCCCCGGGCTGCCTGTGCGAAAACACGGCAGACGTCATGCGAGTGTAGTACCGTGGCATGCGGATCTTTTCCTTGGCCCGCTGGACTGTTCCGTGCACTCCATTTGACTGTCAGCTCTGTTGGTCTCTTCGCTTTGAGCCATTCCATCGCAATGGTGATTCCCGTTATGATCCACATTGTTATTCCCAGAGCAAACGCCATTCTCCCTCGGCGGCCGGGAGTAGAAATCCGGGACCGAGCTGTGCTCCACTAATTCCCACTGGAGCCTGCCGTTGGCCAGCGGTTGGTCGTTGGCGAAGTCGAAGTCCCACCTGGCGGAGGCAGCCTCTTCCAGCTCCCGCAAATGTGCATTAAAATCCTTCTTTAACTCTTCGTGGTCCACGGAGCCGAAGAGGCTCTTGCAGGCTGACGGCTTGGGGTGCTCCGGCAGCCGGGGGTCGGTCCGCTCCAACGTCGGGCTCCCGTTTGAAAGTCGAACATCTGACATTGTAACCCCCCGGAAAGGAAAACAAAAAAAAAAAATGGCACGAATTTTCAAGCGGCCAGGAGCGTCCAGCTTTCGAAAGAATAACGCGCCGCTAGAAAAACAACAACGGGTATCTCCTCGTCACGGGGAAAAGATCCGAAACAGGCGTGAAACGACTTATGCCATGCATACGCCGCGTCGTGGGCGCTAACGGCTGCGGTGTTCTGGAGCCGAAGATGGTCTCCGCGAATCATCAAAACAAAGTGCTCGGGAACTGGAGCCGCTCTGTCAATTTGGTCCCGGTGTGAGCGTAGCTGCAGACAACCCTCTCGGTACCCAATATGGCGATTGAGAGATGTTGAGGGGATTGAGGGAAGGCTGGCTGAGAGGGAGGAGGTGAGGTGGTGGTGGAGGGAGGGGGGGAAAGACGTGATTGACACGCAGAGCTATTTAAATACAAAGAAGATCGCTCATTGGCTGGAAGGCGTTGGCCCGCCCATTTCTGTTAAGGTGGACCGTCTAGTTACAGAAGGTCGCCATCCTTCAGGACGGTTGTTTTTTCTCGATGAAATACTGTTAGTTTCAGAAGAAATGTTTGACGTAAAAGAATGTGCCTCTCTTCACATGCAGCGTGATTGTCAAAAAGTCCTCTTAAAATTAAAATAAAGCAAGAAGAATATTTGAAAGGAGGAAAAATAGACTATGCCCATGTTGATCACCTTCAGGCAGCTCTGAATTATTACCTGGATGACATTAGCTTCCAAACCTAAAGACATTAAAAAAAAACATTATACACCGTTTAAAACATGACTAACAGCTTACAGCTGAAGATGTCCATTATATTAAAAGTTTTTACAAATTAAACATTTATTATGTTTTGCTTAGATCCAAGCAGCAACAGGATTAACAAAACACTTCGAATACACAAGAATGTAGAATTCCACCTTAAAAGATTATATTTCGGTAATTGCAGTTGTGGGCCCTCTGTAAAAATAGGAGTACCCTAACACCATTTTAAACCCATCAGATGGTCGCCAAAAACAGAAAATAGCTAATTCTGCTCCATGGACAGACGCGTTTCTTTATATCATGATGTTTAGTACTAATATGGACCTGAGAGTAGAGGGTCATGGTCAGCCTACAGCAGATCTTGTCCTCATCAGCACCCAGAGAGGACAGATGCATCAGTGGTAGAAAGTCCTGCACACGAGAGGTCCATAAAGGTGAAAATTATCAATACAAAAAAGGGAAACTTTACAAAAAATAAAAGGCTTCAAAAAGGCTTAATGTGCTGAAAGTTAGAAATCTCCATCTACACCACAATGAAAACTTTCAACACACAGGAAAATCCTCCACCAGGGTTCAAAATCTACCATTGTCAGTTTGTGATATCTAAAAAGGCAATATGAAGCCAAAATTTGTTTATCCTAAAAATGTATTTAGGAAAGAAAAAATATTTTGGTTTCACACCTTCTACCACTCGGAGAGAAAAAAAACGAAAAACAGCCACATTAAGGAGAATGTTGGGAAAATATTTGAATCAAACGATGGCACGGTTGGCTAAAAATAAACACGAAACTTGTGTCTTGGAGAGAAAAAAAAAACTGATGCAATTTTGGTTTTACTGTGAGCAATTATTTACTTAAAAGGGTCACTGCAGATTCACGGTGCAGCTGAGGCCACTGGCAGACCAGCACTGGACAATGGTACCCTCTAGTGTTCAGCCCATTAAACCATCTACAGTCGCACAAAATCAGCTGAATACAATCTTTCAATTAAATTATCTTTTTAATAACAGCGATTCCGTTAAACATATCTGTTCAGGTACATTTTTAGAAGACAAATTACAAGGGGTAGTAAATGAGTCCATCAAAGCCTCCTCAATGCTCTTGCTGAGGTTTAGTTTCCTACCTTCCCCCCACAGACCTTTACAGTCTACAGTCTAGTTTGCCTGATCCGGACCGCTCACAGACTGAGCCACTTGATGATGTAGAAGTTCTTCTTGCCCACTCTGAGCAGCGTGAGTCCGTTGGACAGGATGTGGAGTTTGGGGATCAGTACGCTCTCTGGGTTGTCAGCCCGCCTGTGGTTGATCCACACCGCCCCGTCCGAGACCATCTGGTACCTGCAGACAAACAGCGAGGGCCGGTTAGGAGAATGTTGTGTTGTAATAACCCGTCTGATCTGATGCAGTCTTACTCCATGTGCAGATCCCACTGTGCCCCACCGCACACATATCATCAAATCAGCCGGGGAGTTCTGTATCATACTCCTATTTATTATCCAATCCAATTCATGAACGTAACCTCTGAACAACCATTTGCTTTTATTACCTTTGTTTCGGTTCCTATAAGTTTTAAGAAATTCTTTAATTGGTAGAAAGTAGGCCAAATGCGTCTAGTAATAATTCATGTCTTTTGTCCAGTAGAGGGCAGTATGGCGCTATGGGGTGTAACCTGAAGTGGTCCCTGCTTTGTTACAGGGTTTAATCACATAAAACCCATCCAAAAATCATTAAAAGAACCTAAAATTTCAGAGAGCTAGACAACAGTCTCCATGTTTAGCCAGTAACATGTCCGTCCTCCATAGATATGTTGGTTCAATATAGCCTAAACTAACCAAATCTATCACAGATTAGCACTCAACTAAGATAGTTTCTAACTTAGTTTCAGGTACTGTTTTATTGCTTATATTTATATAAGGCAAAACATACTCCTATTGTTAAGGAAGCTTTATCAATTTAAGTAGGAAATAAGGCAAGATACAATGTCTGAAGCTATAGCTATTCAGCTTGATGTGAGCCAATAAACTGCTGTTTGATACTCTTCAGAATGTTTCCCTTCGGTTTGGAGTCTGGTGTCAGCTTAGCACATAAACAACCAGGTAGAATAAATTCCAATATAGCCAAGATGAGTCTGGTATCAAACTAGCTTCAGGTAACTAACCAGTGGGGAAGATTTTCGAGCTGTGGAACGCTTTTAGTTGTGTCGTTGCTGCTGTTGGTAATTTGCTTTGCTCTGCTGTGGAAAAGACAGAAGTCGACTGGAATTTTGTCTCTTTTGTTGGTTCCCCCTGGTTCAGGCTAGTTATCAGGAAGTTAACCAGCAAACAGCGTTAGTTGTCGCTTTTTGGAGACCTAAACATCTGTACGTCCGCAAATGCTAAGAACCTTCAGTACAATAGAAGTCTATCAGGATCATATTCAGTCAATCTAAAACCTGTTTGTGTTCAGAGAGATCAGGTCTGTTGGACCCTTTCATTTTCATCCTTTTTTGCACCTTGTTTGGTTGACCGCATGAGGACCTCTTCTAACTTATGGAAGGGGAGGACGGGGTAGCCTACCCTCTGGGTCCGTTGGGGATGGCGTTGACTTGGCGACAGGCGTCAATCACAGTGGTCCCGGGCTCCAACAGCAGCTCGTGGAAAGGAGCCTCCCTGAAGAGCTCCTGAAGCTCCTCATCACTCATTTCCTCCAAGGCCTGCACACTGCTGTGGTAGAGCGCATTGGTGCATCTGCAACCATAAACATGACTTAGAAAAGAAACACCAGGGGAGGAAAGAAAACAACTGCCATCTCCCATCATAGGCAAGATGTAGACTATCAGTAGCTACACGGAAAGCTTTTTCAATCAAAGCATACCGTCGGTTTACAATAGAAAAAATCTTTAAATAACTACGTGAGAAACAGAAAACAGCTATTTCTAAATAAATGCACACACACACAGCACCCTTCTGACCTCTTGGCGCTCTCCAGGCCTTCCTTTCCATGCACCAGCTTCGTCACCTCCGCCGCCAGTCGTTTGTGTGCCAGGCGTTTGCTGGGGTCCTCTCTCTGCTGCTCCATCAGCTTCTCCACCTCGGCCAGCGGCAGGAAGGTGAAAAGCTTCAGGTACCTGCAACATGTCGATACCACACACCTCAGCGTCCTCTTCCATGAGGCACGGACTGTTTTCACCGCATTGCACTCAAACGCAGCAGACTGGACATTGACCAAAGCTTCAGAGGCCAAGAGGCCTCGTCTGCCCTCTTATCTACGCACCCCTCAACGCTGGAGTCCGGCTGCCTGAGAAAGAACTGGTAGAGCTCGAAGGGTGACGTCTTGTCTCTGTTGAGCCACACGGCGTTTCCTGCCGTCTTCCCCAGTTTGTCTCCAACAGAGCTCGTTACCAACGGGATGGTGAGGCCAAACACCTCCTCACCGCTCACTCTGGATACACAGAGATCTCAGTGTTACAGTTCAGTCATGGGAACACCAAACCAAACAGCTGGGCCCTTGGCAGTAGTCATGGACTGAGTTCTGAACATGCTGCCCGCTTAAAAAGTCAAGAACCATTCTTAAAGTGTGAGATTTCTTTTCCTATTCTATAGTATTTGAGAAGTAAAACAAGAAACTTGCCACTCTGGGAGTCCTGATTAGTTACAATTATCAAACTTTTACATTATCCACATCAAACTCATCATGTGACCAATTCTTCAATTCCCGCTGAAGGCAAAAATGTAGCAAAAAACCATTTAACTAAACTTTAAGGGTAGAATCAGATTAACTTTCATTAAAACTGTCAAAATGACCATTTATATGAACCCCAGTTTCAAAGGGCTGTTTTACTCTATATGCCAGTAACAAGTAGTAATCTGATTAATACCAAATCATATATAAAATACATTTGAAAAAAGTGGGTGCCATAGGAAAGGATGGATGCCGATCTGTAGAATGGCTCCTAACAGATCGAAAGTGGCATGTGGTCAGCCTTTAGATTGCGTACAAACACCCCATGCTCAACAATATACAGCCACTTTACAGGTTTCCTAACGGGCCTTGGAGTGAAGCTGGACGGGCATTTACTTGTGAATGTATTCATGTCCGGACATCAAATTGCCCAGCTGATCGGTGCCTCCGAGCTGAATCCTGCAGCCGTATATTTGGTGGAGGTGGTGGAAGTCATAAGCTTGGAACACCTGGTAGGTGAACTCGGTCAGGCTCATACCGTCTGCGCTCCTCAGGCGGGACTGGACGCTGTGGCGGCTGAGCATGGTGCCCATCCGGAAGTGCCTTCCGGCCTGCGACAGAAAGTCCACCACGCTCCAGCCTTTGTACCAGCTCAGATTGTTCAGCACGGCCGCGGTGCCCAGCGTCCTGGAGCCGTCGTGAAAATGGACCTCGTGGTTGGCGAAAATCCTCTGAACGCTCTCCCGGATGCCGCGCGTGTTCCCGTCCACGACGTCCGCAGACAGGCGCTCGCGCTCGGTCGTCTTCCCGCTCGGGTCCCCGATTTGCGCCGTGGCCCCCCCGAGCACGGCGACGACGTTGTGCCCGGCGCTTCGGAAGTGGAGGAGGCCGATAATAGCGAGCAGGTTGCCCACGTGGAGGCTGTCGGCGGTGGGGTCGAAGCCGCAGTACACGGTCTGAGGACCGGAGCGGAGCAGTGCGGGGAGCCGGTCCTGCGCGGCGCCCTCCGGGAACGACTCCTTTAAAATGCCGCGTTTGTGTAGCGAGAGCAGCAGCCCGCCGTGTACCGGGGAGGAGCAGTGGAGCTCAGACGAAACACGGAGGCAAACGCGTTTTCGCTTGTGGAAGATACAGGGTCCGTACCGCCGAGCATAACGGCAGACGCTCGCCATGGAGGCCGCCATGTTGGACAATGTGAGAAGAAGACGGGGGCGGAGCGGGTTTATTTTCACCGTTTGGCGGGATTAGAGCGCCCTCTATCGCACCGGATCTCAACGCAGGCACCGGCAGGTGGACCCGGGACAAGAAAGTGCGACTTTATGGCCTTTTTCAGGCAAAACTGGGGAAAAAGCTACAGGTTAAGCGATCTGAAGCCCCAGAGTTGATATCTATTTACTTGAGTTGCTTTAGACATGAATTAGTCATCGTTTTTGTTTATCCGTGGTGAGTGTTTTTAGATATATTTATAAAAATGACTATTATTCAATCTCTGAATCCACGGCAACTTTTTATACATTTTACTGAATTAACTAAGTTATTTCCTTTTAATTCAATTCTTATTTAAGAAGTGATTTAGGTAATTAATTTACACAATTACAGCTCATATATTTAAAGTCTAAAGAGAGATTTAGTCAACAGAGTCCATGTAACATTTTAAACTGTAGAAATCAAGCTCTGGAGAATAAAAAGAAAAGAAGAAAGTTTTTATTTTTAGATTTTTTTATTTTATTTTTTAAATCCATTGAATGTCAATTTGTCGTATTTTTTAAATGACTAAATATACATTCATCAAACATTTACAGTATTGTTATCAAGCCACAGTACACGCAACAATTCCAAAGACAGTCTCTGCCTTTTTGCACAACTCTAAAGACACAAAAACAAACTCCATGAAGGTCAGGGAAGAGAAATAAATCAAATATCTAATTCTTAGATGACTGCTGCCCCCCAATTTAATTATCTGTCAGTTCTGGGAAATATAAAAAAAGAAGTTAATATAAATCAAACTTGTTACTTGTGGTTGTGTGCTTTAAGGCAGAGCACTATATACTTATTTTTAGACTGGACAAGAAAGACAGAAGGATAACAGTACCTTTTTAAATCCTGAGCTAGTTCAACAAAGGAAGACTAAGATTCCCTGATGCAAGTAAAAAAAAAAAAAAGTCCCTTGTCATTTCTACACAAACAGACATCTCTAAAAGTAAACCAGCACCACAGATGTATGTGACTTCTCTTGTTGGGTTTTGCTGTGCCGTTTTAACCATTTTCTGTTTAGCTTCAAAGGCTGTCTTTTTTTTTTTTCCTTTCCAATTCGTTTGTCTTTGTGATCAAAATAGACAACAGTGACTCTCTTCCTAAAAGTACAGTCGCATCACTTTGTGTTTAAGGGACCCCACAAAAAAGGATTTTATTCTTTTTCCACAAACTCCGACGTCGGCATTTCCACACACTAAGGCACACGCTTGTTTGTGGTAAATCATCAAGCACATGTGGGTTCTGAGAGGTAACAAAACGGAGCTGCATTTAATGAACTCTCTGAATGGGTCTGGCATTCGGAGATGGCATATGATGAGTAAGTTGAGGCAGCTTGAAGGTCGATAATCTACTCGTGGCAGGAGAGAGGCTTAGTGGGTGAGTACAACGTAGCAGCAAGTGAGCAGGGATAGTCGAACAGAACACAGGAGCATAAAACAGCATGGTCTAGGCCTACATTACTGCATTGTCTACGCTTTAGTAGCACGTGACGTGGTGGCAAAGTGTGAGCGCATTTAGTTTCTCTGCTAGGCCAGAGAGACATGATGTGTGAAAACATACTGCTTGTTTTTGTTTATATCGGCTTTGATATTACGGATGAATCTGTGCATATACTCTATTTCTACACTAACGTGCCACCTGAGAAAACTGAGATCAGTCATTGGTAAGTTGCAGCCTCAAATTTCACGTTGAAATATAATCAAAGATCATGGAGTCAAGTTTGGATTATTCATCGACAGTTGTGAGTGAGAACAGCTCTGAACAGCCTACAGGTGCTTTGATTCGCAATTGCCCTTTCACACCCTAATCTTACAAAGCATTCTTAAATCACGCCATTTCAAATAAAATGCCATCTGATTTAGTCATACATACACACTTTAGTATAAAAATATGATCTATTTCAATTAAAACACGAGTATGTGTCGTTAAAGCAAAAAAAAAAGAAAGTACAGTAGATGACTAAATTCACCCCTAAAATTTAAAGTGTTAACCAAACCGCGAAGAACACAGAAGCAGATCACCATCAGTTCCTCGTGTGGGTCACAAGTTAAAAGTTGGGGCAAGCAGTCATTGTGATCACCTCAGCTATGTACACAACACTCTGTTTAGACAACAAACCACAATGTCATTAGGGCTGCACGATATTAGAAAACAAAAACGACATGGCAATATTCTTACTAAATATTGGTAATACAAAAAAAAAAGCAGGAATTTTCATGAGACTACTTGAAAAACTTTATTTGGAAAGAATTAATCATATTAAAATGACTGCAGTGATTATATGAGGAAGTGCAACTGCATGTTGTGTGAATATAATTATGATAATAGAAAAAATAGGACACAAAAATGGATTTAAAAGGGGAAATATACCCTTTTGTACCTTTGACTGAGGGGTTGAGATTGCTGCTGTCTTCTTCAGGTGTCTGTTCTGTTTCTAAGATTAAATTAATTAGAACGACTTGAGTGTGACTGGGTTAAGGTTGAAATGTGAATAATCTTTAAGTTAGCTTTTGAAAATACAATGACACAACACGGGATGGAGTGTCGAACAACTGCAAAGGAAAAAAAAGGGGCTTTCTTAACTGAAATCCAGCAATAATGGACGTGGCGTGGGTGTGTTTGTGCTCCTGATTGGCCGCAGAGACAAAGCACAAAGTGGGCCTGTGATTATTTCAGTCTTCAACAGTCCTCTTCACCGTGTTAGCTTTTTTTCTGTAAACTCACGACTGCTCGTTTAGTTGGTGGTTTGGGGCGGGCGTTTTTTTTTCTTCTTCTCTTTTGTCAAGAAGAATAAAAAGAATCTGGAACACAAAGAATGGCTTGATATACAAATAGACGATTGTGCTGAGGAACCTGCTAAAAACCACAGGTGTGTCTGGCTGTTTAAAGATGAAGACGATGGAGAGCTGGTGTTTTATAGCTGCTTCATCACCTCCTTTTTATTGGCGGCTGATTCAACAGAAGCTGCCTTGCTTTATAAAAGTGCATCAGCTCTGCTGCCGCTGCCAGTGAAGTAATAGCTGTCTCAATATCTTTAACGGTATATGGCTCTTTGCCCTGCGACATCAATATAAACGGCTATATTCAAACAGGCTACTGGAGTGGCATTCTTAAAAGTTTGCTTTTCCTTCCTCATTTTAAGGGGCTTGCCGAGGGTTTGGGACAACCCAGAAGATCACCTCAAACTAGCGTGTTGAGTTTGGTCAGAGATTGCATTCACTAGTGTCTACATCAGACATCAGAGCATCTGGGATTTAGCTTCTTTTTTATATTCTTTGCTCTCTTGGGACGCCCACGCAATGGAGTGCTGAGCACCGCGTCGACCAAGAGAACCCCACCCACCTCCACGGCCTAAAGAAGTCCTCATCAACTGATGCAGTTTCGGAGACGGGGTGGGTTAAAGTGGTTCAGCCCTAGCTTACGGGAGGACGCGTCCCCCTCTCGAGTCCCTGACTAAAACAGAGCCTAGTACATGTCTCTGTAGATCTCCTGTAGGAGTGGGTGCAGCGAGGTGTCCTCAGTCTTTTTGATCTCCTGCACCAGCTGCGCGTGCTCGGTGACCAGCTGCCGGAGGTCGGCCAGCTTCTGCAGCAGCTTGGGGAAAAGGAACGCGTCGTCCGGGTGACCGGCCAGCAGGTGGAGCTGGAGAACCTGGACGATGCTCTCCTGCATGGCCTCGATGTGCGACACGTTCACCAGGCCTGGACGGTCTAAGGAGAGAGAGAATGAGATCAACCTGGGTAACTCAGGAACTCTGACCACTCTGGGCTGTATTTAAAAAGAAGGCTTCATGCAGGATCACCCTCTCAGGCTTTAACCTTTTGAGCTCATCATCCTTGTTTTCGTCCTCACCTCCGCAGCAGATGATGGCGGCCACAAACAGAGCCAGGTCGCTGTCATCCAGCTCCAGCGCGTTAAACTTCATGGCAAACTGGAACTTGGGCTCCATCATGTCGCTGAACGGCCGCCTCAGGCTCTTGAGGAACTCCCGGGTGATGAAGCCCGAGCCGTAGGCCACCAGCAGCCCGTCCTTGTTCATGCTGGAGGCCAGCATGGCGAAGAGGGCCTCGTACACGCCGTATTTCAGGAGAGTCACCTGGTCGTTGAGGTCCAGGTTGGAGAACCCCGGGACGGACTTGGCGAACTCCGTGAGCTCCGTGACGGTTTCCACCGACGTGCACTGGCAGCAGTGGAAAATCCGGACTTCCGCCTCCCGGTCCTTCAGGGTCCCGGCGGAGCCCACCATCTTGGCCACCAAGGTCTGCTCTGCCAGCTGGAGAGTCTCCATGTCGTGAATGACGAAGGGCTGCGGGCAAGGGAGAAAGACGCGTCAATACCAGCCAAAAAAGGCACGCTCAGATATGTACTCCTCTAGGAAATGTCACACGTGCGGGGCAGAGTGTTCCAAGGGGTTTGGCCCTCGGAAAACGCAATGGCCTCGCTTTGACAACATAAACACACAAAACGCTGAATCAGCACACCTCTGAGCATCAGTAACCGGCTGTTTACATATAATCTTTAGTAGATGAAAGGCCAAAATGCTCATCCCTATACATTTACCCTCCTTTGCTCTGGCATTGACATGTTTACGGATGCGACTCAAAACACTCAGAGGTTTATTTGCCCTCACCACATAGCACTAGCAGGAAGGTGACACAACCACACAAATCTTGAAAGGGAATATTCAATTAATTTAAATTCAAAGTACTGTATTAAATCCCACAAGGGGACATTCTTTTGATGCAGCAGCAACACCACAATAAATAAAGTTTGAAACAAGAATAAACAATTATAATGATTAATATTAATAAGAATAAGTTTTCGTAAAAACTGTTTAATCTGTTTCCAAATTGAGAACTGTTAAAGAGACTGATGGTGAACAGTGAGAAGGACTTCTTGAACCATTCTTTGTGACAGCTGAGCTGAATCAGTCTGTTGGAGACTGGATTTTATGGAAAGGGAGGGACTGTCCACGGCAGAGAGCATTTTGTTCAGGGATCTATTGCTCATTGCTGACTCAGGCGTTTCCAGTTTCAGTCCAAAACATATCTGTGTATCAGCATCAACCTAACTGACCAGCACGTGTCTGCAGAATAAACACGATGTCCAGACGTTAAGCAGACAATGGCGTTGGAGGTGGCTGGAGGGCTTTTCAGCAATGTCACCGTTCCCTCTCACAGCGGGTGAGCGGCTCCACCTGCTGCTGCGCGTCAGGCCGGAGCTCTGGGTGATGATTACCGCTCTAATAGTAGGACAGAGTTCCACGGGAAGGTATGAAGAACATGTCGCTGAGCTGTTTGATTACGTATTCCGTCAACACACGACCTTCATCCACCTATAAGCAACGGGTCCAACATTGTCCTTCATTACTTTTTCATTGACGACAAATAAGAAGTCACTATATATCCTTAAAAACAAAAGAAAAAAAATATGGAGGCTACGGCCAAGATCTGACCTTCTGATCAAAATTCTAACCTGATATCATGAAAATATTGCACGTCTTGTTCTTCTTAACCTCCGAACGCTATAGTAAACATTTCGTTCCTAATCTCAGTTTCTGTGTGGCTCCAAACAATGTTTGGCCCATCTCAGCCGACACAGACCCACACCGTACATCCAGTGTTTACAGAAAATATATTCCGGGGCATAATGGATACTGTTAGCCTCTATTTGAGCTCACTGATATTTGTACAGTATGCCAGCAGCCCAGCAGTTGGTCCTAAAAACAAAGCGCGTCTGTTTCACTGAAGGAAAAGTCTGCAGATCAGCAAACTAAAGAAGACTTAGTCCATTTTAGCTAGCTGATCAGATATTTACTACAACTCAACCAACACCCACTGAGAGGGCGGAGATGTTTGTCATAACCCAGGTGGGTAGATACAGAGCCCATTTGTGTCGCTCCCAGCAGCGAACATAACACGTCTCGGGAAGATACTAAAAGATATAATGATGATATAATTCTGATCCTTCTTTGTTAAGTCTGGCTTCTCTCTGTTTGAGCTGTGTGTTCAAATCATGTAGGATTCTTCCCAGAGTTGGAACTGAGAAACGAGCATAGGGATTAAAGCTTTTCATAGTGGAACCATCAGCAGTGAAAAACCATTCAATTAATATTCTGACAAGGTGCAAGAAGAAGTGGCAAATCGCCATGATACTGGGAAAGAAATCCGAAATGGAAGGGTGGATAAACATGTTCAAGGCAAACTGAGTGCTCTCCAGCTGCTGCATTTCACCACAGGCTTTGAACTCCAGAGTCAGTGGGTAAGACGGGAGGTGGAACACGGATGTGCACTTGCACTGACCTGTCCCTCCTGACCCGTTTCACACCCACACACACACACATATCCACTGGATTCAAACCGCCAGTGAGCTGCACTTGCTGACCTTCTCTTGCTAAACCTCAACCCCCAAAATGAAAGGAAAGTGAGGAAAAGCTTCTTTTTTTCAGAGGGAGGGAGGAGGGGTGATGAACAGAGCAAAGGCATGAGGAGGTGGTGGTGAAGCAAGACGTGTCGGCTTCATACACTGACTCTTTATGCCGTTTTTTGCGCAAACAGACATTTCGCTGTCCGGTCTGCGAGATGGGATTCTTTCCAGATTGAGCAAGTCATTTTTTTTGTCATTTGCTGACTGCATGTAATCTCTAACTGAACTTCAGGCCACATTGAGAAATTACTCTGATTGCAAATGTCCAGCGTGCTTAAAATGTGATTGAAACTCCTCTGCTGGGGGAAGAAAATACAGTAAAATACATTAAAGTATGAGGAAACTCTGGCCATAATCATGTAATCCACCTTTCACTCACCAACCTACCACTCTTAGTCAACGTACAGGGTTGCTGGTCTTGCCAGTGAGGATGGTCCGAGCCTTGGCCTTGTTCATGTTGAAGTTCTTGAGGTATGCCTCGTAAATCTGCCTGGCCAGGGTCTTCTGGTCAGCCAGATGGGGGTCCTCCACTACCATTTCCCCTGTCACCATCTCTGCCTTCAGCTTTAGCTTCTCAGACTGGGGCATCCTACCAAACCGGATGGCTGTGAAGAGGACACAGGAGGTCTAGTTGAGATGCCTTTGTGGAAATGTAAAACATTTATACTGTCGCACATATAACAGAAAATGCTAAGAATGGAAGGCAAACAACCATCCCTCTCAACCAATAAAACACAGACACACACATAAAAAAGCAAAGAAGAAGAGAAGTTCTTGGATGAGTCTTGATCTTATTATGAACCCTGTCTGTTTACCATCTATGGACAGTATCTTTTTGCCTCAATAAGTATAATTTCATTATTTTGAGGGAATTGGGCTTTTAAAACAAGAGGATCTTGAATAAAATATATGCTGAATTTCGGCATTTATTCACTCTTAAATGGCTTTTCAGAAAGTGGCGTTTGAAAGTTTGGAAAATCTTTTGAAATATCAGCAAATTGTGACATTTCCTTGCCCTTTTTTCCTCAATCATTCCCCAGCCTGTAGTCAGACGTGGATACTTATTGCTGGGCACCACAGAGCCCCTCACTGGCCAGTCACACCATTGCCGTTCAGCATTTAGACTGTGGAGTCCTTAACATTTTCAGCCACTGTGAGGCCTTCATTTGATTAGAAGTTCCTTTGAGACCTTGCAGACTATGATACACTTTGCTCTTAGAATGATCTTTTCTAATCAACCGCCCTCAGGGAATGCAACGATATTGAAGTTCTTCTCTTTCCACTGTAGTGTTCTAAGTATAAATCAATTCTTTACACATGGTTTTGCAACCTTTGTCCAGCATAATCAACAGCTCTTTTCCTCACAAGTCCTATTAAGTCATGTCATGACGCACCTCTGTCAAAACATGCTGTGACTCAATGTCTTTAATCGAACCTTCAGACTGAGCTCATATTCTGTATCTACACACTTTTGTCACTCCTCTAAAAGTAATATCCTACAACATTCCTCTTCAAATCATTAACCAGCAACAACAATTTTAGTCGTATTGTTCTGATTTGGTTCTGTTAATCTGGCATTAGGAAGAAAATATCTGATTAGACTTAAGATTGGATGTATATAGAAATCACTGGTGAACCTGGTTTTCTTCCAAAGAAATAAAAATGTGAAGTTAAAAAAGAACAGGCAGGTACGTGCATGATTTATCATGATGGTAAACACATTTGAAATGACAGAAAAATAAATAGAAATTACAAGGTATACATAAGTAAAATTCTAAAAGAAATATGAATGGACTTTTTGGAAATTTGAATGAATTTAGCACTATATCTGATTAAAAAAAAGAAATAAATTGAGACAAATTCTCCAGTAAGAGAATGCAGAGCCAGCTTTTCATTACTACTGTCAGGGGTTGCACGTATTTCTTGGAGGCGCTGATCCTATTTGACTTACAATGATGATTAGAAGTGACCCGTCTTTGACCCTGCCTCATTAGTTTAACCCATTAAGACCTAATGCAACATATGAGTGGGAATATACCCATGTTAAGAGGGTGCCTTAGGTCTTAATGGATTTAATGGGCACAAGCTGGTGGACACACACACACTGGTAAACAGCACACACTCATGCCTCACTGATATCGCAGTACCCAGCGGCACCCTGCCTTTACGATACCATGAAAACTTTAAGGGGGGTTTCATTTTGATCCTCGCTCACAGATTTGCGGGCCCGGTCGGAGCATACCGAACGGGGCTGCCTTAGCATGCGGCCCGAGGCCTCATTAGATTACTGCTCACAAAGTGGATGGAGATCATCTGAGGTCTGAGCAGCAGCCAAGACTAATTACGATGTGTAGAAGTGATTGATGCTAAGCTCAGCATAAGTCCACTTCCTAAGAGCCGAGGACGAGGAGATAAGTGTGTACGGTAAGGGTGAGGGAGCTAAAGGTGGGCGGGGGGCAGTCTGTTGAATCATCTGTTTCAGACACTGAGACGCGATGTATAAAGTTACTGAACCCAAGGAGCCTTAAGTAAGTACCTGCCTGCTGTCTATCGTGAATAAATGATGCAAAGCGTGAAAGCCAACACTGTAAATAAAAGTAGTAGTAGGTAGATTTAACTGTGGAATCAATTACCGACCGGTCAATACAAGCACACAGAGGGCTTACTATATCAGACCTCAAAAGATCAAGTTGCACTTGTCTCCGATGACTATCCTACTTCTCCATACTTACATTTAGGTCAATGAAACCGGAGACATACACTTGAAGAGGAAGTACAGCTGACAGAGGTGCTACTACAGAACTGCTGCAGCTTCAAGGTGCTTTCGGAAGGCTCTTGAATCAATCAAGTCAGTGAGGCAAAACAACGACGTTCAGTTCAGAAGTTCACCGCCAGAAAGACCATAAAGACTACGGCTGATTGGAGCGTTGGCTTTGATGGGGCGCAGAAATGCTCCAGCGTGTGCCTGCACTTCAGCCACATAAACACAAACCTTAGCCCCAGAATCTGCCTCTGGGAGGTTTTCTATGAAGGGCTGAATTTGACGCGAGGTTAGCGGGCCACATTTGTCGGGGGAACAGCCCAAACATCCCCCACCTTCAATATTTCTGTCTTCCAAGGGACTCAGAAATGTTTATTGCATGAGTCAAGTCAGTGACAACAAAAGGCGAAAATAAACATTTCAAACATTAAAGATCCGCTGCGGAATGCTGTCTGTTGTCAAGATTATGCAAAAGCTATAAAAAAATAATGACATTTAAGAGATTAAGAGGTTGAGTCCCACCAGAAAGACGGCCAACTGCCCTGTGATGTCATTTGTATGCGACATAAGAACAAGAGACAACAGTGAAGAGCATCCTGTGGTGTTGGTTGGTGTGTCCTAATACACTGCGTGGGTACTGATGGAAAACCCCTGTAAGTTCTAGCTCTCAAACAGATGCTTTGTAGCAAAGACTGTTACACTAACCCAGACATTGCTCAAAATGTTACAGCTACTGGAAGCATGGGACCAAAAGAAACGGAGAGAACATCCAGTTTCAGGTATTCTGAATCATTGTTACCAGGCCTTACCCTGAGCATCGGGCAGGAAAGAACAAAATCAGGCTGTCAGAGCCACCCAGAGAGAACAGGGATTGTCTCAAATGTTTTTAGCGGATATATTTTTGGGAGCGTGTACATCCATGATGTAAAACTCTCCACCTTACAGTGTGGTTAGATTTATTTTTAATAATACTTCATCCATGTCTCTTCAAGAAAGAGTACCACCCTGTTGTGTGTCTAAGAGTATAAAAAAGAAGAAAACACACACACACATGGACACTGTGTATGTTTGTGTGTGACGCACTCTGATGGACTCACCATTGTGGGACATGCCCACTGCCAGGCACTTCTGGAAGCGGCAGTATTGGCACTTGTTGCGGTTCTTTTTTTGGATTTTGCAGCGGCGTTCGCACTTGTCATACTCCAGCTTCAGACGGATGGTCCGCCGGAAAAAACCCTGAAGGAGTGGGTGAAACCAGCGATTATTTTCATTCGTGGGTCCGAACAATCACATGAATTGAAGACCACGTTATTACTGCGGAGAGTGAAACACCTATCGAAAAAAGCTAAATCAGTCAAAACCATTTCACTACTGTTTAGTGAGAGTAACCATTAAACAATAATCGCATAAGTTACAAAATTAGACACAATGTTTCAGTATCAGGTTGCTGCAGCTCACAAAACCTTGGAAAAAAGGAAACTTTTATCATGGTGTGGAAAACAAAAATAATTTTTCTTTGGGTGGAAAATGGCTAAGTGCCTCCACCAAGGTGTACAAAGCTTGTTTTTCTTAGTTAGGTGATGAGTCAAAGAGTTTTTGATGGATTTGTGTAAAATGATGAATTGTTGTCATATACATGTGTTGAACTACCCTATGTAATCGCCCAGTGGGGCACATACACATACAGGTGCCCTCATAAAGGAATGATGCTGAGTGTTGAGGACAGAATTAAACTGACATGTAACAAGCATGTGAGCACATGCTGTCTGCTCTAAGCCCTCGTCTGACGTGTACATGCAAACAGACTTCAAACAAGGACAACGGGGTGGTATTTCAGACTGGTCCAACGGGCACCATGCCAAAACTGCTTGCGTCCGTTGTCATAAATTTTCAGTGCACTTGCATAACAAGGTAAACACGCTTCCTGTGGCTGTTTAACATGCAGAACATAGTGTGAGCGTGTGCAGACGGCAGACTGCTATTTTGGTATTTTGTATCCAAGCGTTTTTCTGCGCATTTCTGCAAAGAAAAGCTTGCAACCTCTCTGGATACTATTCTGGTGGTATCTGTGGGAGACGGGTCCCATACAAGAAGACCTCGCTCACAACCCCAAAGATCCAATAGATCCTTTGCCAAGATCCTATTAAAAGACACTACAGGACACTTTCGAAGTTCTTTTTTTTTAAACCACGCCTCAACTTAGGCAAGTGGTCCAAATGTTATGGTTAGCAAGTGTAAGGGTTAGGAAGGAAAACAATGCAAAGTCAAAAGAAAGATTTGTTTCCTCAGTTGAATGAAGTTTACTGAGGATTCAACATTTTGAAATTGAAATGATATTCTGACAGGGATAAAACTGACTTGCAATAATGCAGTTCGGATTCTGCACAGGGAAATTGTTTCTCTTTTAGAACGCAAGGTTAGCCAAAGACAAACTAACAAGACGACACATTTCAAGCTAAGCTAACTGCATAAAAGGGTACAGCAAGGGTGTCAAACTCCGGCCCCCGTTCCTGAATCCTGAATCTGACTAGATGGATACATTCAAAAGCCCTGCAGAAGCCTGCTGAAGGGACATTGACGTGAGTTAGGGAAACCTGCAGGCCGGCGGCCCTCGTGGACCGACTTTGGACAGCCCTGTTGTACAGGATTCCAGTGTCTTAAGCGTGTCGTTAAAACATTAATAGAGTTATGAGCATGTAGTCTACTTGGATATATATTGTGCAATTTTCATACTGCATAAGTATGACTTCAGCAAGGTAACTCAGGGTTTTGTCCTAAAATCATAATGATCTTGAAAGTGAACTAAACGTGTATTATATAGGCTTAAAATCCATCTAATGGCATTGTAATTTACATATAATTTTGCTAATGACATGATTGTGAGTTGTGAGAAAAAAATATTTTGATTCGTTTTATTTCAAAGAACCCGATGGGCCAGACCATAGTGGCTAGCAGGGGTATTGCACTTTAAAGCATTCTCTTGTTGGCCAGCTCAAGACCAGAGGCTATTTCTAAATACAGTTCATATGAGCCCAAGCAGTGGTAGGAGAGGGTGGGGGGCAACCATATCGAAAATCGGATCATGATGGAAAGGAATCCTCGTACGCTCCACTCTTTTCCAGTTATTTTTAGCCTTTTTATGATCCCAGTCGTATCTCTTTCCTTACCTCCCTCCAGCATCACCTTAATTCACATCTAGGCGTTATTCAGCATGCTACTCTAGTGACTCTTCAGTTTTTGAGAATGTAACAGTTAAAAAATACCAGCCTTTTTTTAGTCTCCCACTTTAAATGTGGCTTTTTTTGTTGTTGTTAAATTTCTTGACACTGAGACTTTAAAGCTGCATAAAATCAGCATGTATAGCTGACTCAACTCTGTCTCACACATACCGACATCCACAAGATAAACTGTGATTACAATACAACTGCTCGAGCAGAACTCTCCTGCTACTCTGAGTTTATGTATCACTCCCTGACATTTGTGCCACCCATCTAATCGGATACATTCGACGGGGCTCAGTGCATTAACACTCTCCTGATTACAAATGCCTCTAGCTCAAAGTAACCGATTGTAAAAAAAAAGTTGCACAAATCAAAATAAATGTCTAAAAGATTACAGAATGCTGACAAAGCAACAGGCCCGGGGAGACACGTTCAGACACCTGAGGCGTCCTTTGATGGGGCTTTAAAACAGGCGTGGGTTGTTTTTTTTTTACTCAACGTGACTAGTAAACAATTAACTGGATGATTATGGATTGTCCATTTGTAAAGGGCGAGACTCGCCTTTAGACGTTATCTTTGAAAGTTTAAAAGTTATCTTTACACTAGTCACAAGACACACTGCCTCTAGGTTCAGTTGAGCAAATTCTGCCTTTTTTTCTCATTTTATTATTCCAATTATCACCTATTTTTTTTGCAACTGGTTGACGTTTTTATAATGTTAAATGTTTTTTAAATTATTTTTTTACTCTTTGCTGCAGGTGTGAATAATATGCAGTCAGAATGAGAAGACACATTGTGTCTGTGACTTTATATAAGAGTGGTCTACATCTCACCTTGCAGCCTTCACAAGCATGGACACCATAGTGGTAGCCCGAGGCCCGGTCAGCACACACTCGACACTCCAGACTGAGGGACGAGGAGGACGAGGAGAACTCCTCCTGGCTGGTCACCGCCCCGTAAGCAATTGATGAGGGGCTGGACGCTGGCGTCAGAG
The DNA here is from genome assembly GCA_013363375.1 of Menidia beryllina. Taxonomy (NCBI): domain Eukaryota; kingdom Metazoa; phylum Chordata; class Actinopteri; order Atheriniformes; family Atherinopsidae; genus Menidia; species Menidia beryllina. The sequence goes on from JABUIW010000072.1 coordinate 8,613,510, forward strand.
CGTCTGCAAAGAACAAGCATACGGGTCGTTAAATGTGTTGCTGAATTACAGGGTCAAAAGTCACAGGACACCCTTTTATTTCAGAAACAATAGGGCAAGTGACATATCTGAACTACCCAGGAAGTAATAACCAAGGAAGCACTTTTTAAGCTTTTTCTTGGGTATCTCTGCCATCATGAGGCATTATTTGGATTTCCAGGGTCATTATCCATTCTCATCCTCCTGCTTTTTTTCTCTCCAAGACTGTGTGATGTTTTTACCTTGGTGATTTACTGGGATGTAACTGAATCCATTCTTTATTCCACCAGTGTACTGTAATGTGTACTGCCTGGTGCAGGAGAGATCTACTGCCTTGTCTTCACTAAATTCTGCCCAATTTTCTTTCTTTATTTCACAGTCACCACCTGGATTTAACTACACAAATATATGTGACCCCCTAATTGGAAAACTAATGCAGTGATTAATATGTGTCAAACAGCAACAAGTTATTTGACTCCTATTGGTGCAGTGAGTCAATTGTCATTCCTTTAACAACAATGATGGGAACGCATCCTGTGTTCATAGTAAATATATCTGTCTACGAGGGCTCAGATTATTTGCCTGCAATGATAAGATCATCATATCTTGCCCTCACTGAACCGGCCTGTAGAGACAGTGTTATAAGCTTGTGCTTCTTCAACTGGTCAGTCTGTCTGTCTGTCTATCTATCTATCTATCTATCTATCTATCTATCTATCTATCTATCT
>JABUIW010000072.1:8614265-8626658 GCA_013363375.1 Menidia beryllina
TATCTATCTATCTATCTATCTATCTATCTATCTATCTATCTATCTATGCAGCCAGTAGAAATGGTGCATGGAAAAGCATGTGAGTTGAGGTGAAACGTAGTCAGAAGTGTGCACACTTGAACAGTACAGTAACAGTGTAGTAACAGTAACAGTGTAGATGAAAGTCAAAATACGTAACACAGCGTTCTTTTATTCTTTTTTGCAAAACAGGTATTCCAAGTTAGTCATGGTTTCCCTACAGTGCACAGACCCACATGCTCTGCATTTTACTTTGAATGTTCTTTTTTTCTTCATACAGGTAAACAGACCTATTGCAATGATGCACGTTTATTTTTCCTCATCGTTTCTCACTGGGAAGAGCGGGTGCACACTCATAACATTCCACACATTCTACACTGGCCTCACATCCCGTTATATTTAATCAGGTGTTATAGTACAAACGTGATGTTGTAGCCATGCTCATCTTGCCTGTTGGATATTGTGCCATGAGGTGATCTGGTAGCTAAAACTGCTTCCTCACCACTCAGCATCGGGCCGGTCTGTCCAAATGAACCCCTGCCGCAAATAACCTTCCTCGTAAAACTTGTATTTGTGTCACGCACTGGAATACCTGAGATTTCTTTTCTAAAGGGAGCAACGTTTCAGTGTCTTGCTTTACTGTAGTACAACTATTCAATATGATTAAAGAGTCAAGCGCTTTAAGACAAAAAACTACTGACCTGATCCGTTTTGGATCCCAACTATGGCTGTTCTAATTTATGCAATGCTCTATTTTCATCTCTCCTTTAGAAAGTATTGAAATTTGAATTGCGCCCTGACCTCGACCCCCAACAAAAACGCAGACATATTAGATGCTGGTGTGTTGTGTTACAAGCTTTAGAGCATTAGAAACAGAGGTGATCATCCTCAAGGATGACAGGTCACAGGATTCACCGTGGCTTGCCAGCAGTTTTCTATTTCCATCTTCCAAAACTTGCTTGGTACACAAGAAGTGCAGAGGAAGTGGTGCAAAACAGTGACACTAAGTCAAGCCACATGAGTTTTGTTGAGAGATGCCAGGACAGGGATAAGCAGCGTTTGGCATCGAGCTGTGTTCCTGCCTCGTGCAAGTGCACATGCTTCCAGAGAGCTAAAGCCCAGAAGAATGCGCCAGTTTTGCTCCGGCCCCCGTCTCTCACTGTCTCCGCGTGAATAAACACCCCAAAATCCCAAACACCCTGTCACCGACTCTTCCATGACGTCATCAAACATTTCAGGCACGCCTCCCCCGCTCATCTGTATTCTTCTCACTCATCTTCACCCTGTGCACCAGCCGGACTCTCCATTTTTCCCATTAAGTCTTTATCTCTCCCAAATATGTTTTACACCTTCCTCCCCTGTCGCAAAGTGGTATGTAACGTAGATTTCCCAGACGTCTGTGTTCCATTCAGGGGAGAGTCACAGTGCACAAAAGTGAATGTTTCCTGAGGGTAGGAGGGGGGGGGGGCATGGCCGCTGAGGAATGTGTGAATTCCATGCTGGATGTGGGGCAAGGAAAAAAGGATTGAGAACCAAAGCAAGGTAAGACGAGCAAAACTAATAAAGCGTGGGAGAAAATGACGGACGATTAGACGATATCCACAGTAGTGAGATTGAGGTGGGCCAGGACAATGAACCAAGATGTAAGTCATTAGACATAAGACATTAAGGCGTGGGTCACTCTGACAGTCTGAATCATGACAAGCCTGACAACATATTAGGTTAAGACAAGCGTTGAAACAAGCTATAGAGTAATGAGAGATTTAGTTGGGCGTTCAAGTACTGTAAGTATGTATGTTAAATCTAAGTATGCTATGAATGATTTTAAAAAGTATATATTTTTCCAAACATTTTTTACCGAGGACAGTGGAACCCTCAGAACCATTGCTGGAGGACTGGTACGCTGGGACATCAAACGAGCTAAGAGCGTCCTCTTCGATGGACTGGGAGATGTCCTGGAGCTCTTCCATGCCCCCGATGAAGTCATCCTCAGCACACAGGGGGCTGTCCAACACCGAGTCCTCCAGGGGGGACGGCGGATGGTAGTGGCACTCCATGTCGACCATTGTGATGGAGGAGCGGGTCGGTGGCACTGTCACTCATCAGACTAGAGGTCAGAAACAAAGAAAAGTGCAGAGGGAAAGACACAGTTAACAGAGGTGATGTGGAAACATGCAGTCAGACAAAAGATTATTTCTGTTGTGATGTGTTGCTTGAGTTTTTCCATTTTCTTAACAATCTTATTTACAATCTTTGTACATTTATAAACCCTGCCAGGGTTATTCTGCGCCACAAAACACACAGAGCTCTGGCTGGTGGTGGCCACTTTTCTTTGGTTATCCATCTATGATATACCTAGCTACAAGTGTTGCACTAACTATTGTTACATGACTTTAACCATCCCGAAAAGAAAAGATTTGAAAAAAAGATGATTTCCATGGATAACACTACTTACTGCAGATCATCTTAAATGAGCATGTTAGCATATTAGCTCCCTGATATTGTCAACTCTCTTTCACAAAGTAATTTCTGCTTGATTATTATATCCAATTTTGATCAAATTTAATTCTTCATGGTGGATAACTGTTGACAAATACCATTTAGTCACAAAAAGAACATCAAAATGTTGCTTTAATTGCATCAAATCGGCTTAAAACATGCATCTTGCGTTGCAAAATCAAGATATCAAAATGATAGACTGCACCAAACTCTGCTGGTCAAGGATCAAGGTCCTAAACTGAACTAATGAATACATACAACTAAAAGAGTAAATCATAGATTGGCTTTTCCATGACAATAATGACATTGGCTGAAAAGTCCAGAAACATCATCATTACTTTAAATGTCTTCATACCAACACGTGCACACCACAAAAACAGTGAACATCCCAGCTAAGTCATGACTTTCCTTTGCAGGGGTCAAGAAGAAAGAGAAAGTTAACTCGAGGATGCAATGAGGACATTCCTAATTTTATTCCTTATCTCATTTAGGATATTTCATAAAGACCAAAATAACTTATGTGGGGCATCAACATTGTCCCACTAATATCTTGATAAAAACACTGACACAACAATGCTCCCCTCATTGTTTTACCAGCGAGGAAAATAAAGGGATAAGTGCGGCCATCAGAATTAAGAATCAACCCAATCTCAAATTAGAACATGCCCGGTTATCTCACTGAACACAAAGAGGATTAAGGAATCCTCTTTATTCTAAACACCCATCCTCTTTGCAAAATGATCCAAACTGTCCAAAATCCGTCTGCTGAGTGGTGAATTGACGGACTAACAGGTGGTGAGCAGATAACATTGTCAGCAGCGACACTACGTATAATCTTTAATTGCTCATTTTACTCAGCGGGGCACTGAGTAATCCATTCAGTCCCAAAGAATAGGGCTGATGCAACATTTAATGGTCATCCACTCAGACAATCAGAGAAACTGAGTCTATTTTTGGTAAAAAAAAAGACAAGTCCTCAAGTATTTTAAAGCCATTTTTGACCAAAGCATACATGACCAAAGCATACATGGACTCGAAACTAATTTGGATGGGTAGAAACAACTACTCCTTAGTTATTCTCTGTAAATACAGTATGAGAAATCTGGACCTTGCATTACTGTACGGAGAGAAAGGCGAAGGAAAAACAGAGTGAAACACAGGCATGTGTTAGGAAAATCAATCACTGCGCTGACTAAAGCCGAGCTGAGATAGCAAAGCTGGTTCTGGCTCGGCTCAGAGGGACATGGCAGGTTGCTGGCACTGACAGCTGATGAATGTGATTGTGCTGAATGACACAGTGGGAACATGGAGGTTCAGAGAAGTCAAGAAGTGGACCTGGCCGGCTTTTGTTTAGAGGGAAGGCATGGGCATCCTGGACTTACATGCATATGTGTCTGCATGTACACTAGGTCAGTCCTCACCTGACCACTTCTCGTCGGGTCCTAAATAGGACATCAGAGTAGGGGTGGAAAGTAACAGTCAGATGAAGGTGTTAGCATAACGACAAGACAGCAGCTGCTGGTTGTTCCCAGCCATTCCTCACATTAACACATGACCGCCTTTAGCGTAACCTTAACTTGTCCTCGGCCGTGTTATGCACCGCAGGCTATTTAAGAAGAGAGACATTGTATTCTGTAAAAAAACAAAAAACAAACCTGACTTTCCTGCTGTCTTTCAGCCCATTTAAATTAAAACAGAAATGCATAGTATTTGCATTTAGTTTTGATTTGATTCCAATATTATAATAAAATGAATAGAAGAAATACGCAACTCTCAAGTTCAATCAGTCCAACAAATAAAACGATCCACCTTTCAATATCAATTTCCAATAAATCTAAGGGAGAGTCCTTACTAACTACAGGGATGGCTATGTGTTGCATATGAAGTATAGAAACTTATGCATTAACAAGGGCAATCAGGCAACAAGGCCTGGCCTAAGATTCTAAACAGAGAATCGAAGAGTGTGAGTGCACAAAAGAAATGCCGTGTGACTAATCGCTCTTGTTGATAAGTTTGAGACCATCTTAATCACGCATGTCAGAGGCAGGAAAACACATTAAGTCTGAGTACCGCAGCCCTGGATTCCAGGATATCAGAATGTCATAATAATAGTGGTTTCAGACATGAAATATATTTAGGAAATCATTTGGAAGCTACTGCTGATCAGATGGCATTCTTCTGCATTATTGAACATTTATTTCTTCTACACTTTGTATAGCCACTTTAGTAACAATACCTTGAACAGTTTTTTGGCTGATGTTATCTGTCTCTCACATCATGAAGGAATTCTGGCCTGGTCTTTACAGAGTTGCCTGCAGGCATTCGTTTATGTGCCGCCCTCTTAAGGTCCCCCTATAGGGTTTTGGCTGGTTTGATGTCTGGACTTTGAACTAATGCATACACCTTGATTACCACCCCTCCTTTGATTTCTTTGTTTGCGATTGTCCCGTTGCAGGAACCAGTCTCAGCCTTCGCTGTCCAACAGATGACCACGTGTCTGACTCCGTAACACTTTGGTGCACAGATGAGTTCATGGTCATCTCAATGACTACAAGCTGCCCGTGTCCTGTGGCAGTAAAACAAGCCCAGATGATGGCCCCGCCACCACTGTACTTGACAGCTGGTATGAGGTGCTTGCGCATGATGACGAACATCTCCACTTCGGCCTACATTTGCCTAAATCATTTTGTTCCATGTGCCTGGTAGTTTGTCCAGACGCAACTTTGGAAACCAGAGTCACGCTACTGTTCTAGAGTGCGGAGGCATTCATCTGGCAGTCTTTCTGAACCACCCCTACCTGTTCCCTCTCTTTCTAACAGTGTCATTACAGTAAAGTAGAACATGCTGACTGAGGCCAGTGGGGACTGAGATGTACCTCGTGTTTTATTTCTGAAGCCCATCTAAGCATTACATAGTCTGAACCTTTGGGGACTCTCTTATGAAGGCTGCCAGCTATATTGAGCAATTTAAACCTCAAATTAATCTCTATCACTGTAAAAATTGGCACTGTTTACAGCTGTACTAATAACCCTCAGATTGACAGGGGTCTTCTCTTAGATTGCTGCTGACGTTTTTCCTACTTGTCACTGTGTTAATATACACCTGAATCTGTTCACCCTCTCCACTCACAAATTTCTACACACAAACTTGCGACTGGCTGCCTCTACCTGGGCAGATGGAAAATATCCTTTGAAGATGCATGACATTGTTCTTTAACAAATGCATGAAATACATTCAATTCAATATATAAAATATTCTTTTTAGCTCTGGTGCCATGTGAAAGGAGGAGGCAGCATCTGATTAACATGGCAGCATTTCCCATTTCCAGAATAATACAGCTTTCAGTGAAAAACATTAAGCACGAGAAAGTACAGATATTTCTTGACATTCAATATGTGGCCTTGAAAGAGCCGGGCCCTGCAGCATTGCTTAACTGCTCAATCCACAAGACAATCGTAATCCTGAATGGAGGCAGTGTTAGCTCTACTAGCAAAGAATATACCTAGTTAGTATTCATCCACAGGCTCCTGATCCTCAGGTCTTCCTTTAGGACATCCTGTTTCAGACATTTGCTTTACTCGATCTCTTTTCTCATTATGATGCTATTTCAAGGGGAACAATTAAGAAGCTTGGCTAAAACTAAAATAATATCTACACTTAGACCGGCATCAACGGACAAATGTAATCTAGTGCTAATGGGAAAACCACCTATAAGTCAGTTAAGACCTCTTTAGTGTCCAAGACATACGTCAATCTACATGGAACGAACATAAAAAGGCTTTGTGTAAACAGCTCTGAATAACACATGACTTTTTATCTGAAACACCCTAATCCTCGCCACAAAACATAAGAATATTTCTTAAAACAAAAAACCAAACCCGTGTCCACTATCAAGCTATGAGGTGATGGACCAAGCTAACCTCATGTTGCCACCAACATACATAAGAATGTAAACACACAGAGCTGATTATCTGGAGACCGGAGAGGTTTAGTGGATTCGAACTGAGAAAGACAGACAGAGACACAAGGATGAGCTGTTATCAGCAATGCGCAAGGCAAAGAGGAAGGCAAACAGGGGTTCCTACGTAAACTACAAGTCTTTGTTTCGTAGGTCGAGACCTCTTTGTTCCCAGTCAACCAACCCTGATGAGGGCATTATGCCCTTTGGGTAGAAAATGAGCAAGGTCATAGATGTTTGTGTGCACGTCCAAGCTGGAAATAGGGCCCAATGGGGAGGACAGGGTTGAAAGATTAACAAAAGAATAGAAAAACACAGCCAGCCAACAAGGTTTCCATGACGATGCCAGGGTAATTCCAATAACACCAATCATGGATTGGCATCCATATTAAGTCATGTAATAAGTACGATTAAGTCATTCTCTCCAGCAATATCAGTGGAAGACAGTTTACATGTGTATTAGTAATACTCACCACTGCTCAGAGAGTTGGTTTTGAGAGCAGGAAGCATTGTCACCCAGCACTCACAAGACCCACAATCGACAAACAGACTTTTACAATCGGGCTGAGGCAGATAAAATGCTCCGAGTGTGACACAGGCATGCAGCTGCCTACTCTCTCCACAGGAAAGGACAGAGGACAGCGTGAGGCAAGTTAACACAGCCATCTGAGAATTTCAAAAATGTCAACTACAGATCACGCTGTGGATTTGAAAAACCAAAGTAGTGAAATCCATCAGTCAGCAGGAGTGAGTAAGACTCATGTGAGATGTTTCGTGTCCAGCAAGATTCACGAGTGCATGATTTTAACTCAATGCATGTCTGATCCATAGAAGTATTCTGTTTCTTCGAAATGTGAGAGAAAGAATCAGAAAGAATTTACCTAGGTGGAAAATATTTAGAAGCTGGAAAGCATTAGAAGGAATTGTACTTCTATGACCTGTGAGATCAAAAATCCTAAATTCCCATTGTTCATAAAAGCATCAATACCATGTCATGCAAAAAAGGTCAGAGACCAGCAAATCCACCAGTGAATAAAACAAACATCCAAGGCTGAAAAGTGAAAAGCACACTCCTCCTACCTTCAATATCCAATCATTTTTTAATTCTCCATGGAAATCTGGGCTTTGGCAAAGAACAAATCCGACTCCTTTGAAGAGTTTCTGTGACTGTGCATTAGTGTATATATGATGTGATCACGGGTTAATGTTTAATCTATCTATCTTGTGGCCTGAGTGGTGACAGGCCTGTGAGAGAGGGGCTCCGAGGGACCTAATAGTTGTTTTAGAGAAGTCAAATGGGCCGATGGGGCTGTCCCATGAGCCAGGCCGTGTGTTTGAAGAGTTCACACGATGAGCTCAGCCTGTACCGCGCATGAAATGTAAACAATCAAGTGAACCCTTATCACTCAATTTTGATATTGCAGCAGGCGAAGCCTTATCGTTCCACAGGTTGAGCAAAGTACGAGCCGTAGAAGTGATTGACATTGGACTTTAAGCTGTAGCCTTTGACAAATGAGCCATAAGAAAGCTAACAAATCATCAGGTCCTTAGATCATTCACCTTACCATTTCTGGTTCAGTGACAGCTACATTAACGGCATAAAGACATTTTTGGCTCCTATTTTTAGACCCGTCCCAGAATCTCAGTAAATTTGAAAAAAGAAAATCTTATGGAAAGGCTCAGATAACTGTGCTTTACTATGGCAAAAAGCCATGTGAGCATAATACGAAGGTTTAGGCTGTTGATGTGGCAAAAGGAGGATTCCATTGACTTTTACATTAGTGGTTCAATGCTTTGTTATGCTGTCTGAATAATAGAATTTCTTTGACAATTATCATTTGCATATCAGTGGTGATAAGATAAAATGTGGCTCCTGATTCTGATTTCTTTTGTACTTAAAGTTTTAGGAACCCACAGAACATGTCATTGACCTGTCATGTGTCCTATCAGTGTCATTTCAAAAGGTTTTGCACTTTTTGATGATGTACTGATACTCATAGATGGCTGGCCTTTTCCCAGTTCTTCATAAAAATGTAAAAAAAATCCACTTTAATGTAATTTTCTTTTACCGTAAAATGGACTATGACCATCAGAATTTGTATTCATATTAGTTTTGTCCAAAGTAATGGCATATTTTGAAATTGTTGTTCAATTCAATACATTTAACCTTACTTTAACTTTTTTGTTTTTCTTCTTTTTTTCCAAGTTTGAAACACGATTTGTTAAATGAATTCAAACACGACTCCTTGCATCTGCTGGTAGAGTTACATTTGTCACACATGAAATCTGTCACATTTCGTATGTGATGACAAATGCTGTCAGGTTTCAACCGTGATATTTGGATATGATGTTGCTAAAGACGAGCTTTTGATCTGTCCGTCTGCATTTTCTGCTCTGCTCACACTTGTGAAATAAAAAGTAAGTTACATAAGACCCAGTGGACTTTGATCCTGGCACTGACAACGTGTTCTCTGTCAAAAAAAAAAAAAAAAAAGTTGAAATGTTCTAATACACTCCCAAGTTAGAATACCAAACAATCTAACTAGGCCGAGAGGCGGAGAGGGCTCTGTGACAGTGTATCATGTTACCTCAAAGTTCTGTGGCGACCTGGCCCCTAACGCCGGCTGTTTATAGCACACCATTACGTGGTGGAAAGTTTGCCTGCATGTGCATGTGTTGTGGACTCAAAGCGGACCGGTGAGTATCTATGGCAGGCATTTTTTAAAGTGGAAGAAGTAAATACTCAGCAGGTTTTAGTGGCATGAAGCAAACTTCACACTTATAAATGCATACTTTATACCCTACTCTAATGGTAATAATTCTTGCAATACCTTTATTTCCAAAATGTCATTCCTGATATTTTTACTATTATTTGACTGAAAATTTTCTGCACCTGAGGCTGAAACCAGGGTTTCTCAGCCTTTGGTCGCTCTTCCAGGGAAACATTTCTGCTTTTAAATCCCAGTGTTTTGTTTACATTACCACTTTCACGCCCCGATAACTTTGCCTCGTATCCCGTTAAGCAAGGAAATTCAATAAGATCCCAATCTGAATCGAAGGGGAAACCATCTCTGAAGCAGCCGGGTTTTACAAGAAGGTTTACAATACAGTCATTGTATAGGACGGCTCAAGCAACTCCAGGGGAATTAAAAAAAAAGAAGAATTTCTCGCAAGAGAGCTGGGTACTGCAGCAGGCAAAAGACCAATGAATAAACATGAGTGGCCACCATTTCTGTATGAAACTATGTTCCCGTGACCTTAAGTTTAGTGCTTATGTGGAGAGATCTTGCCCTGCAGTGTGGACACAGCTTAACATCGTACCCCTGCATGTATTTACAGAACCATTGGCTGATTTGACCCTGGCCATTCCCAAATGTTTAAAATGCCAATAGCCAAGACTGCTATCTTTAAGCAACATTTCATTTCTGTGCCAACTGCTGACTCCACGCTGCAACTTTCTCCTCATTCCCAAATCTGTCACAAAGATCAGGCGGGCTATCATTTCCAAACCTCCCCGGTCTTGATCCAAACGATAAATTTCAGAGTGGGGAAACCGCTGCAATCTTTTCCAGCTGCTCTTATCACTTGACAGATGTTGGCTCGGTTCACAAGGCAACAAGTGAAAAATGCTTATATTCAACAAGTGCTGACACCAGATATTACTTTGTCTTATTGAGCCCGCTGCGTAACCTGGACACTTTCTATGATTAAGAGGCTAAGCTGGATTTATTTATACCGAGTACAGAATTTCTCCAGGTCTAAATCGGTCACTTTGACCTATTTATGAGGTATCGCACTTGATGGTAAATTTTTTCAATTTTAAAGAAGCAATATATACTTTTTGTGTGTGCCATGCTAAATAACAATAACTAGTCATCCAGTATGTGAGCAAAAGTTTGAATTCTGACTCTGTCTTACCTATGAATTCAAGGTGCACTCGGAGTTTTTCCCGGCAAAACAAACAAAACTGGAAGGTGTTACTCACCAAAACGTGTATTCAAATGGACTTCCCTAAAGGCCTGGTGACAGAACGGCATTCGTTTGCTTCAGTATTCAGATTGCCGAGCACAAGAGAAGAGCTTACTGTCCTTGTGCATGTGTACTCTGGAAGACTCAATTTGACTCATTGTGAGAGAAGTAGTTACATCAATCCAAACAGCTATTCCACCACTTCAGTCTAAGGACACCTGTCATGATAAACCCAATGTCACTTTCCATACAATGCATGCCAATCACCACAAATCAACCTCAAGATGTAAATCTAAAATGTGACTTTGCCCTTTCAGACATTACAAGATCCCAGTAAAATAAGGTAGAGGAAGTTTCTCTTTTTTCCCTCTGAGCTAATTATAGAGAGAAGACTTTGTGAGTGATATGATAAGAATATTTTCAGTATACAATTCTGGGAATGGATCAGTGATAAAGTCTGCATGCTTTAGGTCACAGAGATAAGGATCGGAGTCAACTACAAAGAAAAAGTACTCAAGGTCCTTAAAAGTAAGCAAGTTCAAGAGGTGTGACACTCACGAATGCCGTCCGGTAACATAAGAGAACTGCAGGGGAATCCACTCAAATCCTCCACCAGTCCCCTCTCTGTGAAATTCAGCTTACGCAGAGCATCCCTCCCTGATCATTAGTCCAGACAATCTCCTGTCCAGAGCTGCTTACTGTAAGTCTGGCTGGAGGGCAGCAATCCTATTCAACTCAGAGGGACTTTACCATAAGGGAGGCTCAGAGGGAACAGACCCGGGTCAGACGAAGGTTAAAGCTGGTCAACGTAGGACAGGAGTTCAAAAACAAAACAAAACAAATAAACAAACAAGTAAACAAAAAGAAATACGACCTCTTCGACACCCCTGAAAACAGCATAGTAAAAGCATTAGAGTGGGCTCTTGTTACAGCCGGCAGCCACAAACAGGAGGAACCGCCAACCCATCGGTCCACCATTTGTAATATAAGAAGGGGTTTTAATGCGTTTTTTTATCCACTAACACTGATCACTTAAGAGGTGAACAATACATCTGAGCTGTGTTCGTGAGAACTGTCAGGATATCAGATTTTCACCACTTAGCAATTAGGATGTACAAGTTACCACAAATCTTTTTTTTTTTTCATTCTCTTATTAAGGACCCACCGCTCAGCACTGTGAACCTGCCAATTTCAGAATTTCTCACCAAAAAAAAAAAACAAAAGCTTATATCAAAGAACAGTCTGCTTCATTTGAACAGATTTGTCTAATTTCCGTGACAGGTCTAAATGTCTTCTGACCGATCCATTCACAAGCCAAAAACTCTTAAGTGATAGAATATGAGGCTGAGACATGCACTGATTTGTGGGGCATGAGGAAAATAGGTCAGAGGAACTATGCTGTTGTTGCTAAACTGAAGTTTCCTTACGAACCACAGCGGAGACCAATGAAAAACATTTTTCTAGACTGTTCAGTTGAGAGGAGAACCTGAAAGTCCTGTTTGAGGAGGTGAGTTTAGACACCTCTGGCTCGCGAACACACAACCGTTTTGTGCTCAAGAGCCTAACCAGACAGACACTAACAATAAAGGAAAAAAACAATACAACACCAGTACAATTTCTCCAAGGTGGCCATAAAGAAGGATAAATGTTTGTTTAAGCTGGGGTTAGAGTTTAGACAGTTCACTTGTAAAAAAAGAAAAAAAGAACAAGGGTTCCATTTTTGTGCACTGGGCATGACAGATGTCAGACATGGCTATCAATTTGAGTTAGGTTCATCACAAAGAGAAGATGGATTTGGAGCAGCAGCACCAGATACGGCGATATGAAATTTGCATTTGTTTGTAAAGCCCCAATGAGAAAGGGGGCAAAGCTTTAGGAGGTTTTACATTTTTAGAAGTAACTCATACATACATACATACATACATACATACATACATACATACATACAT
>JABUIW010000072.1:8626668-8647948 GCA_013363375.1 Menidia beryllina
ATACATACATACATACATACATACATACATACATACATACATACATATGTGTATATGCAAAAATAAGAATACCAACATACCAACATTTTAGAAACTTTGCACTTAGGTTTTGTTAAGTTAAGTGATTCTGCTCTTAGCTTTTGTAACCTTTTTAGTCAACATAGCTGTTTGCTCACCTGCCGATGATAGACAAAGAGCTTTACTTTTAGGGCATAACAGCCACGGCAACTGATGAATTGCCGTGTGAATGGGCTTTTAACCACACTCACGACAAAGATAAGGTGTGATCAAAATGATTCAGAGAGGAGATCTTTGGACCCCAGAGCACATGTCACGCCACTGTGGAGACCTGCCTGGGGAATCAGCAAACACTGCAGCGGCTACGTCAAAAGCCTGATTTACAGTGGATGGGGGGCTATCTCGGTGGATTTAGCGGCAGACTGTCGGCTGGAGCAGCTGGCTTCGAGTTGTTATCAGAGCCTCACGTTTTGGGAAATAAAAATGCCGTTTACAGAAAAGCCCAGTGGAAAAACTAAGTGTTTCCTTATCAGCTCAGTTTGAAACATAAAGACACAGGAGCCGTCATGTGCTTCCATGGAGACTCTGGTCACATTCGTACCTATTGAAGGCAGTTGAATCTAAAAATATAAATGAGTGGTCTGAATGAGCTGCTTCAGTAACACATAGCAGCTCATTTTTTTCAATGTTTTCCCATAATTTAACATACAAGTCAGACATTAATTGAGCAGCAGAATATAATGCATCGACTATTCCTTTCACTGCCATTGATAAACTTTTCAAAGGTGGGAATTTACCAGAAATTCAACGTGAGATTAAACATCTAAGGATGCATACAGGAAGGGAGGAGAACAGCACATTGGGCACCGCTTCATTCACCTGTAACCTGAAGGGCTCATGCAGACAAAGTTCCAAACACAAGTCATAAACAACAGCAGATGCATGTTACTGTGTTTCTTCTGCCTGCTGCCTGATGGAGCGGGGAAAAAAAGCTTCAAATGACTGGAAATGAACAAGAAATATGGGTCGCTGTGCAACAATCCCCAAATCCTTCTCTGTTATGGAGCTGCTCAAAACAGGTTTACAGGCGATGTTTATGGAGGGTCTACTGAATCCAGCACAATCTGACCTGTTTTTGGTACTTGAATACACTCTTTTCTCACTCCATGTCACTGTGCTGACCCTCTGACATCATGACCACTGTCACCACTTCTGGGGTGTCCAAAGGCCCTCCTAACGACCAGAGAACACCAACAGATCCACAGCTTCTGCTCAGCCACTATCGGGGTAACACAAACTAGCCAATAAACGGCCTTTGTGCTGAGTGTTTGTCTCACAATTGAATAGCTTACATCACAGGGAGATATGCCTTCTGCGCTGAGCAGGCGTGCACACCGCTGACCTGTTCAGTCACCCCCCAAAAAAGACGAAAACAAAAGCTCCGGGCGCCCTGGAAGATGCATACGTTAAAAATAAAGAAGAAAAAAGTGACCACAAAGCTGGGGAAGGATCAAACCTGCACAGGGCGAGTTGATCAGTTGCAAGAAATACCAGAAATACCCGGAAGACAAGCCGCGAAGCTCCCCGGGGCGTTACGCAGAATGCCCCCTCCCAGATGCACCGAGCTGTCCGAGCCTCCCCGGGACTCTGCACGGCTCCCCCTAAACGGCTGATCGAGGGGGATCTACCTCAGAGGTGACACCCGCCATGTCCTCAGAAAGAAAAACAAAAAACTCGCTGCGCGCAAAGGAGGGTGGCGCAGGGACGGATGGGGAAGGAGGGGGGACCCGCGCTGTCCCCGACGCAGATCACGTCCTGGTCGTCTCCCCGCTGTCAGAAATCCCCCACCGCGTCCATACACAGCAGAGCCCGTGGTGCTCGCGCCTGCAGGAAGTGACCTCACGAGTGACGGCCGCGGCGCCAGAGCGCACGCCCCCCCGGACACACCTATGGTTTCAGCGAATGGGGAGAGCGAGGCGGATTCCCTCGTCAAGGACGCCCCCTAACCACAGAGAGGCACCCGCGTCCCCTCCGAGAACGACTCTAGCTGAAGCAAAACACCCCGAATGTACAGATTTTGTTAGGGAAACTTTATTCCCGTGACCCAGCCACGATCGGAGCTCATTCAGAAGCCCCAAAAACCTGCAACAATAGCATCAAGCAAAGCAATAGGAGCAACATTCGTATCAAGATATGCGCTTTTTAAACACAAATAGCCTACTAATGTGCACATTAAATTAATCAAAACGCATAAAAAGCTTTTTCAAAAAGGCCATTGTCCGCCTCAGTTATTTTTCTTAGCAGATTATCACACCTGTAATGTATTATTGTCCCAAAACGTTTATTTTTTATTCTATACAGTTGTCATTTAGCTGAAAAATCGTGGCTAGTTTCCCATGGCTGTGTCAAATAGAGCAGAAATAAATCTTACTGAAGAAATCCCGTAATGTGTGACTCTTAATCTGTAACCGAGGTGTTACTTATTGACAATTAAAAAGATCCCTTCGGTTTATCTGTCTGTCTATGTTTGTCCTGCCACAAGCCTATGATGTAGTCAGTAATACTGTACTTACAGTAAAGAAAAGAACAGAACTAGGTCATTCTGAGCAAAGAGATCTTCATATTGTATAGTTTCCTGCTCAGTAGTAAACCTAGGCCGAGGTAACAAAATCATGTTTCTACGCTGCTTTATTCGGTTGAGCAAAAAGAAACATTTCTTTCTGTGGGGATGAATGCAAAAAAACTACAGAACCGTGCCTCAGATCTGAACTTTGGGAAAGCTCGACATTTCCAGATGTTGTGGCAGCTGGATGCAAGCATGATAGGATGTTACAATCTTTTTGTTCTAACCGAGCACAAAGAGTTTTTTTTTTTTTTTTTTTTGCTTTGGTTGCAGAATATGACAGCTGGAGGAATCATTTGCTTTCCACTGACACCAAGCCAAGTTAGGAAGAGATCCAACATGCCATAAGAAAGAAGCTCTGATGTCTCAGACGATGCCATATGCTGAGCGTGCAGTCCTGCTTCTCAGTTTCAGCTTTCTGCTTTCTTGTGCTGTACAAGTCCAGCCGCCTTGTTGCATGTGTTTTGTCTATGGCTTTGCTTAAACATTACAGTGATTCCTTCAAACCTTCATTCACCTAAAGCAGCATAAAAAGAAATGTGCTAGATAGGAGGGATAGACAGACTGATACACCTGGGGCAAGGCATGAACACCAAGTGAATCACATGAGGTGTAAAGCTTGTTTAGAGCTCATTTGAACTATAGAAGGACTATAGTAAACATCCATTTACCTAAAATCAGTGGCAAAGATATTGAATCACCATTCTTGGAGGATATTTATGCAGTTGTTTTAATTACTAGACATGTGCCTATGCTTTTATATCCCTGAGCAAATAATAATTTTTCCTAATAATACAACTGTTTGAAATATTTGATTTATTTTTTCAGAAAAAAGGAAAAAAAGTTTCATTCTTCAAATATATCAGGACAGGTCTCTATATGCAAATGAGTCTGCAGTTAAAAGAGCGTTAGCGGAGCTTGAGAAGATGTTGCACCACAGCGATTAACAATGATTATTTTCCCTAAATAGTTTAGTCATCAGCGGAAAGAATCATTAAACCTCAAGAGGGTCATTTAACATGGAGTGTGGCAAAATATGGTGGTTTGTTCCAGTCAGCTGTGTCTAAAATTGGGAAATCTAAAAAATAGGAAAGCTGTTCAGAAAAAACACAGGTCTCACACATCTGCCTTTTTTCACACACATAAGGACAGACAACTCAAAGTAAAATAGCATAAAGATGACTAACCGAAGAACAGAAATTTCCATCGCTATGGTTACAGTGAATACAGAGGTGGACTTTAAGATTTTAGACACTTTTACCCCTATATCACTGGTAACAATTTAGTTATTTTCATGAAACTTTTCATGAAACAAAAGAAAAAAAATCAGTGTTCAAAATAGTCGACAGTCAAGTTCTCAATCACATCCAAAGTCCCCATAAAGTTGTTCTGTTAATAACTGGACTAAAAGAGTGTTTTTCCTATATTTATGTCCTTTTGTTAATTTCATAGCTACCAGCTTTTGCATGTGAAATCCTGCAGATATCAGCTGCAGTGCACTAAACTTCATCGTGGCCGCTTGTTATTTCTCCATTCGAGGAAGGTATGGAGAAATATTAAACTCCGAAGTCACGGCTCGTTGCAACACAACTACAGACAGTCCACAGTCAGAAGAAACGAGCTTTGGTCAAGACTTTCTGTCTGGACAGCAGCTGGTTTCACAATTGAGGGGAGACTCTGAAGGCTTTCCACATCCACACAATATATGATCAACCCCCCCCCCCCCCCCGCCTCATTTGCTTACAACATGTCTGTCCCTGAACTGAACCGAGCTGTAATAAAACAAACTGAGGCAGAAGCAGAACGATGAGGTCATCTATGGTTGAGTGAATTCGGTCGGGAGCTTGCATGAAAACTCTTGCTTCAAACAGAAAACGTGTACAAACTCTTTCACACGTTTTGGGTCTTAATTCTCCATCCATCCTTTCGCTCTACTCCTTTTTCCTAGTGGGGTTAGGGTCAGGGGTTGGACCGCATCCCAGTAGTCATGAAGCGATAGGTGGGGTACACCCTGGTCCTTCATCACCCTGTGATGACCCTGTGTGACCCTTCATCACAGGGTCACACAGAGACAACCAACCACAAACATTCACATTTGCTCCTCTGGTCAGTATAAGAATCTTCAATCAGCCCAGCTGTGAGAGGAAGGAAGTTGGAGTATCTGGAAAGAACCAAAGGATTTAACTGAAGTCTGTGACTGGAGCTAACATAAGAACCCACGGTGTGTGAGGTCACTGTGGTGGTTTCACCACCAGAGACATCTGCTGCCACCTGCTGTCCACAAACCACAGGTTATGTACACTGTACTTGATTGTAACTGTATCAAATAGCAGACCCCTACTTTATTTTCTATATACTATTTTTCTTTAGCTCTGAAAAACAATGAATTCTTTAATGCTTTTGTTGAATGTTTTTTGTCATCTAAAAATGTCAAAGGAAAAAAAAACAGACTTTTTTTTTAATAGCAGGCCCGTCTAATCAAGTGAATTTGGAGGATGTGAAACAAAAGAAGAGCAGTGGATGGCTTCAAATGTGACCATAGTCATATAGATCACATAAGATCAGTGCAATGTCAGTAAAAATCCTCATCTGATCTTCTTCTTTCATGAAAACGTGCCACATTGAGTAGAAACCTGAGGCAGTATATTCCAAATGCTGTGGTGGAAACATGTTGCAGACATTAGGTGAGACCTGCTGAACATCTTGATTGATCTTTAAGTGCGTCATTCGTGGGTGCGACTCTCTCCCATCAGCCTGACCCTCACACTTCCATCTAAGGAGCGAGGAGGGAGGACAGAGTGAACTGAACACTCAAGCTTGTTTTGTTTACAGACGGCGGGAGAAGGCAGCCAGCGTGCTGACGTTTGCAGCTTAATTATGCTGAGCAGAAAACAACTCAATCTAGATGCTAAAAGTTGGGAAAACCTTTCTGTTGTGCGAATTATCTGTGTTTGGAATATGTCATGAGGTTATTTCTAATTAACAAGGCCTCTCATCCCCACAGACACCGCTCATGAATAATTCTGACTTCATTGACTATGAAAAATATGAACACCCATCCATTCATTTTCTGAAGTGCTTATTCCCGGAGCCTATCCCATATTTAATGGGCGAGAGGCAGGGTACACCCTGGGCGGTCCGCCAGTCCATCGCAGGACCACACAGAGACACGCAAGGACGAACAACCACTCACACTCACTCCTATGGGCAATTTGGAATGTCCAATCAACCTTTTTATGTAAACATTAAGGTATTCGTTGTCCTCTTCTCCAACTCCAGTATTGAAAAGGTGTTCCGCTGACTCCTGGTCCTCATAGAAATCCAGCATTTGGTCACATCTGTGTGAGCCACAAAGTGGCATTATGTAAACTAATGTGGAATAGAAACTATATACCCATGGGGAGCCATCCTTTGAGTGTGCAGGAGACAGATACTAATAAGACTGACAACTTTTAAAACTTTTAAGTGGACGTCCACTAGGTGGTGCTTTTGTCATGTATTTGACCCTGTAAGTCCATAAAATGAAGCTATATTTATACAGAGTAATAAACAGCTTGGAACTATGTGCCGAGAATCCTAACATAAATGCTGATGAACTGTAATGTTTGAGAGAGCAAATAACCTATTTTTTTATTTAAAGTTTAAAACCAAACATTGCTAAGAGCGATGTGGTTAAATGTCTTCTAAAAAACGTGTTTTTTCCCTTATTTCTGGAACTGCAAAGTGCAACACAGTATATCTGAGGGGCCTGCCCACACATGGGCTTCAAACCTATCCACTTACATTCAATCAATAGCACTACTCCATTTATACCGCTCTGACATCACGCAAAGGCTTAGAAAAGCCCTGCTGTGGGTATTATCCTTTTCAATTTCCAGGCAACTGGATAAAACAACAGTACGTTATTAAATTATGAATCACATATTCCATACTGAGTGTCAAATGAATTTCATTACTTTCTTTACTCTCCAGAAGAAGAAGAAGAAGAAAAAAAAACTTCCGCGGCGGATTTCAAAGCATTTCATGATGTTTTTTGAGCGGTATCGAGGCAGGAGGTGATGGATGACGGGATGGCCTTTAGAGATGCGGCCCCAGAGACAGGATGCACACAGAGCCATTGTCTCATCGGGCTTAGTATGCAGCTCCTCTTGCTCTTTCACTGGGTTCTGGGTTCTCAAATCGATTCAGTACGCCGCCTGGCAGGAGACCGCCACACAGTGGGTGCTGTCCACTTACAAATACGCCCCACACTGGTCCCGACACAGAGCGGTGTCAAACTTCATCCCGCGTTACAATGCTACGGCCTGGTGCTTCGCTAATAGTGATGCGCCGCTGAATAACTCCTCTCATTGTGTCAGAGGCGGGAGGTGAAGGCGTCACTTGCCCAGCGCGTCCACCGATGACTGATTTGCTTGAATGAAGACATATGAAAAAAAAAAAGAAGCAGGGCAGGTCTGTTTCCAGGGTTCACACGGAGGCATATGTCGCGTAAGTTTAAATTGATAAGCCGCTATCTGGGAGGCGCAGTCTGGCCGGTGATTTGACTAACGGGCGCAAACAGAGGGGGCGAGCGATGGCTCTCACTCAACGCTTGACCTTGATATGAGATCCAGGGCCGCAGTCTCAGACAGTGAGGCAGGTCTGGTGCCAAAGTTGGCCTAACACCGTCTGGCGCTCGCCTCTTTATCTGTCCGTGTGAGCGTGTATTTATGCGAGCCACTGGCCAGAGAGAGCTGGAATACTGTAACCATCATCTGCTGTCATATGAATCATGCTGGAGCCCGGGAGGTGCGACTGTGCCACGGCTCCTCTTTCCATCTGCTCCCCCTCTAGCTTTTAAGTACGGGCCGATCTCTGCTCTGAGTAGAGGTACGCTTGATCTTTTCTCAACATTTTAAACACACACTGTGAACCATGCCCTCCACCGGACCAATTTTGCCAGTCGGCGAGGGCCCAGTTTGAGCAGTTAAAACCAAAACCTGTTTCCCAACACGAAACAATGAGAACAAATCAAAGCACTGAACATTAAAGCTTAATCAGATTATTCTTTATTTAATTTTCGTTTGATAAAAAAAGGAAATCCAAATCAAATACAAACCCCAGACTGCTTTGGCTGCCGGTCCTTCGCTGCTGCTACATGATTGACAGCGGAAGGCTGTTTTCTCAAGTCAAGCCCGGGTCAGGGCCAGACAGTTGAACTGGTTTAGTTTGTTGATCTTGGGAGGTTTTCACATGCTGTGAACACGATGCCTCTCGATGTCTATATAGGTGTAGTATTGCTGCCCTTCAGGGAAGGCAGTAGGTTGTATAGTTATCTCCTGATTGGGCAAAATCACTACCCTGAAACCACACAACCTACTACCTCACCCCGTACGAACATCAGTAGGGCCCTACAGTACATGGAGACAAACTCAGCAGCGTTTTGAGGCAGATGTGCAACGCTGCGTAAAACAATGCAAGCTTTCCTGAAAACAAACAAAACAAGACACACATACATGCTCAGTGACTTATTTGCATCATTTAACAATAACCACTCATCAGCTCTGTGGGTAAAGATTTAATTTTCCTACAGTGAGATGAGAAATGGGAGCAAAAGGGGGGAAAAGACAGTTACAAAAAGACATATGCAGGTAAAATGAAAGGTTTTCAAAAGTACACAGGATATGATAAGACAACAAGAAATCTTGGATATGTACAAAAAGAATTTGTGAAAAAAAACAACACTTTTTTGCATTTGCATTACATCTGGTCCCCAACAAGTGGTGCTCTGGATCCTGAGGCTCCACAAATGGCATCAGATGACATTACAGCCACTTCAGGAAAGACAGTAAGTTGTATAGTTATCTGACAGGAAGGGTATGACCCTAAAACTATACAACCTACTACCTCACCCCAAAGGACAGTCTTTAAAAGCAGAGTCCACTCAGGTCCCCCGTTCACGCCTCTAATCCGCTTTGACACACCCCAGTGAATGCAAAACAGCGGTTATGATTCGCAGAAACACAAATACACATGCCACTCTCCTCTGGGACACAGGAGTGCTGTGAAAGGAGTCTGTGTGTTCAGAACACAATGTGACAACCGGGTCTCTGAGTTCATGGCTGCACTGAAGGGGAATTCAAATGATGCAACCAGGTGCCCATGTCCTAAACAAAATGCACGGTTGAGATATTTCCATATGCAAATGCAACCCAGACCAACTTGCATTTTGCAGGGATAATGAGAATTTCACAGAAATTAGGGTCAGCACAAATCTATCAAGCTGTCAAAACGCATTAAATGCCATCCACAGATGAAGCGTTCCAGATTTGTACAATGGCGGGATGACCAGCAAACAAACAGGAAAAAAGAGTTTAGCGATTAAAACAACAAATCAATGCTTTTGAAATGAAGACGATCTATCGAAACGTACTTAAAGAGTCTATCTCGATAGCGATCCACATACCTGAGACGCGAAGTGTCAGCCTCACTGACCAGCGTACAGAATGGGTGAGCTCCAGCTAGCTCATATCCTGGCCCACATGTGTGGAGCAGAGGGCCACAGCTGCTGCCTAGCTCTTAATGCTTCTCACCTGCTCCGCAACATGCAGTGGGAGGGGGGAAGGGTGGCCTCTCGCCTCCTCCCTCCATCATGGTTTCAGCACCACGTCAGGTACTCTTGATCCGAGCAGCCCCGAGAGGGGAAATTTGTTACTTCTGCAACAAAGGAAATGGAGAAATACTTCAACACGATGACTTTTACATTTGACGTGGGCGAGATCAATTGCAAACACTCCGGAGGCTCAAAGTTTTCTACAAAGGGGGGGGGATTTGGGATTTTAGGTGAAAACGCTGTCTCTGGTTCGCCGAATGTGAGGTTACGTTTATTTACCAGAATGCTTGTGCAAAACTGGGTTAGGCTTAGGGTTATACATTATGGGACAAAACCACACGGTTCAGGCGTGTTTACAGTAATGAGCCCGGGGTCATACGAGGGCAGCCTTTGTCAGCGTTTGCTGTTAGAGTTATGGCGTCTCTACGTGAGGGCACAAATGTACTGCGCAGCACATTGCGGAACAGGACGTCTTGAGCTAAGAGGCCCCATTGTGTCTGCTTAGTGGAGAGTCGGAGGCTCCCTGCATTATTCAGGACGGCCTTACTTAACACCACGGTGCTGTGGATTTCAAGCATGTACGAGCACACACGCACACACGAACAGGTTAACAGGGTGCACGCTGACACTGCAGAGAAGATATCCAGAGAATGCACACATCTGACAACAAAAAAATAAAAAATAAGGCAGACCTACACAGAGAATGTGACCGTGCTAGAAGTGAATGAACTTAAAAATACATTCTCCGGCGTTTACACCCGCTGAGTTTAAGTTTAAGTAAGCAGCGAGCTATATAAACAAAACTGTCATTTGAAATATGCAAATCAAAGCTCACTTTGCGGCCCAGCAGCGCGAGGCCCTCCCGCTGCATGGGGGTCAAGGCACGGTGTCCTCTCGGTGTGCTGACTGGACACACTGCCATCTAATATAGTTTACGGCTCTGGGGTCCTGACCAACAGGGTGCATGTCCAGGAAAGCTATTGCTTTCAAGTGCAGCCAGTTGCTAGCTGCTAGTGACAGAGAAATATCCAGGCTCACACCCTCACTCACACACACACACACACCGCTGAGGACCAACGTCCAACGCAGACACACACAGTCTCCTGTACTTTTGGCTTTTTAAAAATACAATCTGATCTAAAAACACCTCCCGTTTTTTTTTTTTTTTTTTTTAAAGAAGAAGTTGCCCCCTTTTAAAGATCAGTCTAAAAGTGTGCAAGCTCAGCAAGCATTCCTTCACTTGAAAGCTGGTGTAACCGATACGCCGCTCCAGCCTAACACCTCCATTAGCCGTTTAGGGAGGGTTGCGGTGCAAAGTCCAGCTTTCTGCACCTCGTCGCCTCACGCGGGATGGACACCGCGGAGCGTGCGCGTGGGTTCACCAAGCGCACGCTCGGTTTTCAAACGCACGTTCTCGCTCACCCGCACAAACAGAGGGGAAAAAAAGAAAAAATTGCCTCCAGAGGGATGGAGGCAAAACATGATATTCATTTACGTCATCTCATCCTCGCGCGGCCCTCGCAATAAAAGCACACACTGCTCAAAAAGTCACTTGAATTCAATCACAGTTGAGTCTAAGTGCTACAATACCCATCAATCAATATCCAAGAGGAGTCTCACTGCAGTGGTAGTACGCTGGAGTGCTGTAACCTTGTAACCTGATCTCCAGGGTTCTGGCAGTCAGTGGTCAGCCAGTGGGCGGACAATTCAGAAAAAAAAAGAGGCTTTTACACAATCTGAAACCTCAAGCCTTTGTTCCAGAACGTTTCCACCGTTCATTGTTTTTGGTATTCCAACAAGTCAGATTAATAATTTCTTCCGAGTTGCACATTTGGACGTGGGTTTTTGGGTTTGCCCGTGTTTACCACTGATTTAATCTGCACTTTGCAATCTAAGACCGATCTTTTGTCCCAAATGACAGAGCATATCGACTTGGATGTAAAAAAGGCTAATAAAAACGGCTAACTGTAATTGTGGACATGCAAATACATGATTCAGGCTGTTGAGCGTCATGGAAAGCTTGATAATGTAGGTATAATTTATCTATCATCACTAATAGGGAAATGTATGAATGCATTCACTGCAGCTTACTCTTTATTTTTGTTTGATAAAGTCACTTTATGACTTTTAGGCCTCTGTGTACAGATGCTTTTTGGTACCATCAGAGTAAATGACCGATTTTTACAGTTCCAACGTCCTCTGATCTAGTTCTACATGAGTGGCATCACAGGAGAAAAGGCGTCTGGGTGCAAACAGGAGGGAATCTAGATAGACATGGTGGAGTTTTTTTTTTTTTTTAAATTAAAAAAATTTAACGAGGGGTATGGCTACTGTGCAAACACCTACTCCCTCCCACCCTCGCCCGAGACACCCGTCTATTTATACCAGGGCCAAGGGGCAGGCAAGCGTGGGGGGGGAGGGGGAGGACAGGAGGACAGGCTGCGTGGGCAGGTCCTGTTACACATGCCAGGGGGAATGGCTGGGGCAAGCCGCGGGGGGATTCTGCTCAAAGTCAGACAGGCTGACCTCCTGGTCACCTCTGCATGGGGCTCGCAAACCCTGCGATGTTGTGGCGGGAGAGTTAAAGAAATCAGAGCGCGCCAGCCTCTGCGATAAGAGCGCTGTCGAGGCCTCGCCGACTCATTAATGCACAGACTTGCATACGAGTGGCGTTTGCGCGTGCGTGCTCGCTCGCTCGCCTTGTTTTTTTGTTTTTTTTCAGCACTGTACGTGTGCTCGCCTGTCAGGCCGCATGATAAAATGGCCCGGGTGACTTACCGCTCTACCCCCCCCCCCCCACACCCCCCCCCCCACCCGCAGAGCCATAAACATGCCAGGAGAAGAGGAGTGGATTAGGCTGACTTAGCTGATCCCGGAGCAGCCTTGCAGGCCCCATCTTTAAATGTAAAAAGTGACCCTAATCATTGTAATGACAGGGCACGCAGCAGGGGTCGCCCAGACCACTCATCCCAACTCTGCCAGCTGCTTCTCATCTCTCACACTCCATGTGGAGTCACATGTGCACGGAGAAGCATGCAGACAGAAATGCATATGCAACCAGCCATTACACAGGTCCACACAGGAACTACTGTCATTTAAGGGGTTCTCTTTAGCTATTTTGAAAAACAAAATAGTTTGAATCGAACCGCTAATAAAACTGTGCCGGCTCAACATAATGATAGGAAGGATTATTATTCATTTACTGTAAATAACTTTTTTCCTTAAAAATCTTTCTGTCAAACTAAAATGACTGCAGATCGGCAAGATGTCGTTCCTCATTTAAAAAGTTAGAGTTATTCGTTTTTAATAATGTAAGTCTTTCCAATGATATTTTATTTCTATGATCTACAGTATATAGACCAATGGATGTGATCTTATCAAACAATGCACAACAGCCATAGTTTAAACGTGCTAATATGCGTTTCCTCAGATAAACAACAGTTAAGGCCTGCAGAAAAAGGGTCGCTTAACACGTGCACTGCACACTTTCGAGTATATAACAGTCCACAGAGAGAGACTGCATACTTCATGCCAAGATTGTGTGGACGGGAACGCTTTTTTGACACTTTAAAGCTCCGGTTGTAAACTATGTTTTAAAAAAATGCTTTGAAAAAAAAAGAAAAAACTGGAATTTTACCACAACATCTGCACACCCACACACTGGAGATTCAGTGTAATTAATTCTAAAGTGGTTTCAATTGTACGTTCACAACACATCACATTTGGGGAAATGCTGCCCCAGAGCGAAAACAAATTTCCTCCATAATTTCCTTGAAATCTCAGATTTATCAGCTGTACGTCTGCATACTCATTTAGACGGACTTAAAACTGAATATTTCTTCTCGTAGAAGTTCACACGGTCAGTTTCCATGCCGATGGAAGCCGGTGAGTGTGCGCTGCTGAGTGACCCGCAGGTCCTCCACCTTATCAGAGGTCGACTATAGTCTGGATAAGCCTGCACGGCCTCCTCTGCTCAGGCCTGCCTGCAGGGCCCCTTTCAGCCCGGGTAGTGCCCCATTGAGCTGCATCTGTCGCCAGCTATATTTAGAGGGTGGGAGAAATACCTCTCTGCCTGGATATGAACTTCAGGTGACAGACAGAGGGCCGGCGCGCACAGACAGGGATCTGTACTGTTAATAACCTTGAAGAGGTTGTTACTTCCACCGTGGAGTGGAGTCTATTCAGACTTGCTATTGTGGTCGGCAGCTAAAACTGAACGCTAGGAGCTGTAAATACAGATCACTTCACCACACTTAGCGCCGAAAATCTTGATTTGGCAGCAGTTTTTAGTGTCCCTACCTACACTTGCATAAGACTTGCAACAATGAAGGGGAATGGGAGCATACAGAAATGTTTTCTGATAAAGAGATTGAAGAAATCCCCCCCCCCAAGTGAGCTCGGGAATAATAACGATGTATATCTGTGGCTTTAATTCTCCATCAAATACGGCTACGTTTCTGCATGAAAAGCATTCGTGTGTGTGGCAGTGCTCGGGATGTGTGATATGTGACCATGTTGCACGGCCATCTGCTCTATATAACCATAAACAAACGCAGGCAGGCCAGCTTCACAGTATCAGTTGCAAGAGGTCCAGGCTGGGTAAATGTATTCATGCTTTGGTCTCTGGGTAGATGCTGGAGCGATATGCCCCAGAAAGCAGCTATGGTTATGCAATGGCATTCATAATTCATTCCACAAACACAATATGGACGCCACTCTGTCCCATATGCAAACACATGGCCAGATTAAGGAGTGAGAAGCCAAAGGGGACAGAGTGCATTCTGCCCCCGACTGGCTGACTGTCTCAATGAGAGCTTGTCTGTGACAGGCCTAAATAGGCCATCTTATACTGCTAGAGGGGACCACTGCTATATTTTGCTCCCAGTGTCTCAGTCAGATGAATGACCGCAGAGACAGTCTGATACAGTGAGAGAGCTTTCACAGCATCGCTTTAAGCCGTGAACCCACATCCAGATATATACACATGCATTTCATCTGAGGCGACTGTCTCTATATTTTTTCCCCGCCGACAACGAGGTGCACGTATTAAGTTACAATATGCTTTGTATTTTTCATTTTTCCCCAAAGTTTGTTGGACGATGTCTTCATGAGCAGTTAATACCTGTTAAAAACAGAAGTAAAAGCGCTCACGGTTTGGAGAAGCAAACGTTTTTCTGCGAACACGCTAAAGCTAACAGATGCAGAGCAAATTATCCTCCACCCAAAACAGCTTAAAGCTCAAAGGTTTGACAGCGTTGTCTGCATGTGGCAACAACAGAGAGGTCGTCAGAAAGGAAAAAAACAACCTTAATGACTTCTTTTTGGTTGTTTTTGCTCCACGGGAGCTCTGCGGAGGATGATGCAGTGTGAAGAACAGATGAGCTGCACTCACCATTTCACACAACACATTCCAGGTTCTGATAGTTGTAGCTGCTGAAAAAAATGTGCCCTTTCCACTGCCTCCCTGTAAACAGCTTCAAAGCTTCAGCTCAGCCGTGAGGAATCCGTCAAAGTGTACAAACTAGGAGCAAAATCCAGTCTGACAGTTGCCCATCGCAGGTGAGATTGTTCGTAAAATCAACCCAAATACAACCAAAAAGTAAGGAAACCCAGATCAGTTACATTTATGCGTGCACAATGGCAGTCAATTCTTGTTCCTGTGGATGTCGGTCAAATTGTAGACACCACAAAAAGAAACTCAGCCGGATTATTTTCAATAATCCGGCTGATTTTCAGTGTTTTTAAGTCTGGTAAGATCAGTGCTGGACGGCCAAAGGGGAAAGCAGCATCAAGTGACAAGTGAAGACGGCACATGTGGTATTGAGAGTCAGACGAGAGGAGGACTTTAATAACATCTGCACATGTAATCAAATGCCTGGCGTAGACAGAATTCCAGCTTGTTACTGTAGCTAGGGGTTGCAGGGTGGGGCCCGGGGTGACTAAGTGCACATGATGCAGGCACAGCAGGAGCCGAAGACACGGCTACAGGCCAGGCAGGTAAGAGCCGAGGCTAAAACTTTATCACCGACGATGCACAGGGAACTAAAAGGCAGTGTTGGGAGAGCCGGAGGACTCGTGGAGGGTGGTGGAGGTGGTGGTGGTGGGGGGGGTGGGGTGATGCAGCTCTGGCCTCTGCCAGCGCTATTGCTCCACGTGATAAAGAACTGATTATTAGGGTTCACACCGAGGGCAGAATTTTAGAGAAAACAAACAGCTCGTTTCTGTAGAAAGCCAGTGTCAAAAAAAAAGAAAAAAGAAAAAGAAAAATCCCCCCTAAAAAACCTCTCTTCATGAGAAAAAAAAAAAAGCCCAACGGCGCACTGCTTTTGTCCGATTCCAGCCACTCCTCAGTTTATTTTAACTCGCTCCCTTCGACTCAGCGTCCGGTTGCACCCACGTTTTCTCTCCCGCTTCACTCCAACCCCTCTCATCCTGCTACCTGACTACTTTGGCAGAGATACACAAAATGGCGGCGGGGAGCTGAGAGCTGGAAGGCACAGAGTGGAAGCCATTTTCTAACAGAGCAGGCACAGAGAGAGAGTCGGGACTTCCACTGAGCCTATGGCGCTGTTGAGATTAGCTCGAACGTGATTTCTGTGCATGTACGCGACAGATTATGTTTTGGTTTCCTAATGTACTGCTGTAATAAGCCATTGGGAGCACTTGGCCAGTTTAACAGGATAAAGCCACAATATCCAGTCATTATGATTTAATCTAATGCAGGCTCATATTTTAATAAGACCCAGAGAGACATGGAAAGTAGCTGCAGACAAAGCAGTTACAAGCCACGTGGACAACAAATGAAACTTGCCCATAATGGATCTACAAACCCTGTTTAATAAAATACAACAAAAAGCAGCACAATGGTGTCATCATTCTCTTTTTAAGCAACAACATATTCTAACATATTTGGGTACTTACAGTTCTCCTGTGAATCGCCATTGTCTGTCCATGATGTCACTTACTGGCCACATGTTTGCGCCAGCGGCCTAAAAAGAAGAAGAAAAAAAAAGCAAGAGGGGAGAAAAAGAGAGAAAAATCAAGAGGGAGACAATTTCACAGAGACAAACGCAGACGAGAAGCCCTAAAACGCAGAAGCCCTAAAACGCAGAAGCCTGATCAGTCGGAGCCGGGGGGGGGGCTGCAGGGTCTTCTCTCTGTAGCCTATTTACTAATAACCTCGCCCCTCCGGCTTTGGCCTGGCCGGGGGAAACTCATTAGCAGCGCATGTAACGCGCCGAACCCTCTCTGACTCGCTGCTGCACGCTCTGCCCTGCCCCAGCAACGACACCCGGGCCCCGCCGCGGCCCCGGCCTGTGCCCAGAATCACCCACTCGCCGCATATGTGCGCACAACTCTGGCACGCTCCCGTACCCAGAGCCCCGCGGTGTCATGTGCGTGGGAGACGAGGAGCATCTGCGTGTACTTGTGAGCATAACAAGCGACGTTCCGCACATGCGGGCGCAGTATGTTCGCCTCACACACACACACACACGTACGGGCCCCGACTGGTGACTTTTAGGAGGAGCCCAATGGCACAAGGAGAGGGGACCACAGAGGCAGCTAGCCGTCCAGTCCAAACCCCAAAGCGCAGGAAAAAAAAAGACTGGGACTAGGGGGACAAAGAGCGATGACTGGGAGGGGGTGGGGGGGGACACTCCGGCAATTAGAGGGCCCCGCTCACCGCCATGGCGGCTGCTGACGGGCGATAATTCCGGACAAGGATGCTAATTGCGGCGCAGAACGCGGCCTTGGCCGGGAAGGGTCTTTTATATTTTGTTTCGAGCGTTTGTAATTACAGTGCAGTGCCTTGGACGGCTGCCAGCACATGTTTATGGGCTCATGAGTAACCCAACTCCTCCAGCCCATCGAGGGAGATTCATGTCCGAGCTGTGCACTCGCTGCCCTCGCTGCGCTGGTGTGGGTGAGCCGTTTGTGTGCATGCGTGTGTTGATGACTCATGGAGCCCGGGTGCGTGTGTGCAGAGGGGGATAGTCCACAGTATATCAGTTTATAACACATGCATGGCTTCAAGTATTGCAGGAAAATGAGATATTCTGAAATATCTCTAAAATAAAATAAATAAAAGATTATCTGTATCATGAACCTCTTTTATACGAGGTTGGAAACACTTCCAGTGGTCAACCGTTCTGAGATATTTGGTCACTCAGCCATAACATAATAATGAATGCAGTGAAACCTGAGTACATATAAAAGAATCACTGGAGTACAGTTTAAAGCAAAAGCAGGAAACAAAGAAAAAAAACATTCAAACGAACAGGGAAGCATACAAATGCAGCCAAAATAATTGAGCTGGTTACTGATGAACAGTAAGAGACTGATGGAGTGTAGGTGAACCGAGGGGAAGGGATTTACTGTATTATGATAGTTGGAGAGTTTGCAGGCGAGCCCTTTCAACACTTCCAATTTTACCTCCGAGTGGAAATATCTTGCTGACTCAGTTTTTTCTCGGACAAAATTACCTTGGCGACAACAGAGGCCAAAAGCTGAAGAAATATCGCTCGCGCTGGAAGGACAGGAGTTGAGCGGGTGCAGCCCGGTGTTATCTGGAATATCGCTTTGCCTGGCAGGTACCTACACACACACACACAAACACACACACACAGAAAAGTCCTGATGACGTGTGCCAAGAGACGCTCACATGTAACGCTGCGGACCACAGACTAAATCCACCCTAAAAACACATGATTACAACGAGAGGTCGAGAGGCAAAGAAAACACTGGGCTCCATTCGAACAATTTCATATATTAATCCGGTTGGCTTTGAGTCAAACGCCTGACAAACCGCCTTGACAAAGTCACTGCAAATGCTCAGTTTTCAACAGTAAGACTCAGCAAGTGTGTAACATAATCTCCTTAGAACAAATAACATGGAGGGGGGGGGTGGGGGGGTAAGGGAAAAAAAAAACACCTTGACCTCACTCGGAGCCTGTGATGTAAAGCAGCCTTATGAAAGCTGCACAGGTCCCGTTTCAGACAGCCTGCAAGAAAATGGCGATAGGTACGGGAGAAGGAAAAATCGACATCATCTGTCACCCGTGAAACTCTCCCCCAGTCCAATATTATGTCATTCTGACTGTGCTTACCATCTCAGAGGAGTAAATGTGGTTTGGAGGATAAATTACAAGTGACACTCCCAGCTGAAATCCTGATTAACACATGGAGAATAAAATGACCAATCCTCAGCAGTCAGCAGGGTATTGGGCTAATGGCTTCCATGTATACAGTGAGAGGGGTGCAGAGCAGGCTCAGGGCCTGTGTGCAGCTGCACGCACCACGAGCCGGGATCTGAATGCTTTTGCTCTCGTAACACAATTTTGCCACTTGTGCAGACAACGTAAACGACAAAAGCTCGCATGCGTGTGTGTCTGCGGATCCAGGTCCCGGCCCGCCTTTGTCCGGCTTCGGTTTTTCGGCTCCATTCAGGCCTGGCCTACTTTCAGCTCTACTGTAGTGCAGATACTGTACGGGCGGGCCACAGCCTGTAGTGGCCACTGCAGGTCCACTCATGCGCTCTGCACAGCAGAGGAAGGCAACAGGGAGCCTGGTTAGTATCCACCGCGCAGGCCCCATCCAACTGGACCGGACTAAAAGAGACTCCAACGCTCTTTCTCTCTCTTTTTTTTTTCCTCCTTCAAATAATTGCGTATAAAAAGTTGTTTTTTTTTTAAAAAGCTCCAAGGAGATGCCGCAGAGCTAAAGCACGGTAAAATATAACGACTGCGGTCAGTTTTATAGATTTAGGGATGGGAATATTTCAATTCAGCTCAAATGCTTTCCTGCTCGTGCTCATCTGCTGTAAACTTTCTTTAAATATGTGTTTCAATTCAGGTTAATTTGCCATCATGATTTGTGTCCTCCGAATTAGTAAATTTTAGTTCCTGTGTTAGAGCACATCTTGTTTCATGGAATACATTGCAATTATAATGTTCAGAAAAGTGAGAAAAAAAATGTCTTTATTCTAAATTACCATGTGTTCAACAAAGAATACATATTGGATGATTCCTATTTATCCCTCCAAAAAACTTCACAGTTAATAAAAAGAATCTAATAGGACTATGAGTTTAAACTGAGGCAATTAGGACTGTCTATAAGGGAGTTCATATCTACAATTTTAGTGATTTGACTTTTACTTTCCTCATACTTAAAAGACAAAACTGAAGTCGCTTTGGTGGCAGAAACAAAAGAGGCTTCATTAACGTGGCAGAATGAGCATATTTACAGTGAGCACTGACTTGGCCTCCACTCACCACTCCAATCTGGGTTTTATATTGGCCAGGAGGAAATTGGATGGAATTCACAACATCACAGCTAGCTCATAAATGAAGCAAAAATCACATAATCTTCAATACCAATTTATCCACTGAACAAATAGAGCAGCAACATTAGTGGGTTATTGCTGTGTTGTATTTTTGAATGACTCCAATAAGAATACACTGTGTATGGGCACATGCCGTTAACCACATACTCTTCAGATGTATGTGTACTCCACTCTGTGGAGTGCTTTTACACCACACGTGACCTATTAAAATCAACGACAGGAGTCATTTTAAGTTATCCGGGGACTTAAAAATAAAAACCAACAACAACAATGCAATAGAGAACACTCCGATCTTGCACTATTCACTTTGACCTAGTTTAAAAACATAGGTGCTTTCTCAAAGGAATTATGATATCAATTCTGAATAATACAGATTTGCCTCTGGGATGCAGTTTTTATTTTTTTTAAAACACAAAAAAAACCCACGAAGTTCATTTAATTTGTCGACATAAGGAGCCCTTTTATGCTTTTAATAATACTGAAAGTAACAACTCTGGAACAATAATGATATGAAATTAAATTACGTACAAAACAAGTGCTAATTGAAAACCTAAAGCAGATACATATCAGAAAAAAATATATCGGAAAACTGTTGCATGTAAAATAAATGAAATATTCTGCAAAAACTGATAAGAATTATGTAAAAAAATAAAACAAAGCAACAAGTGGGTGAATACATTCCATCTTTTGCTACAACTACTCTCGCTCTCACACACACACACACACACACACACACACACACACACACACACACACGGTTCAACAAATACTGTTTAAGTTGAATGGAATGCTGTAAAATCAAATATAATTGCCGATCACAGAATAGTTTCAGAGCCAAATATTTGTTTATCTCTGGAAGATTTTAATGATTCAGCAAAACTGTATATGTTTTATAAAAATAATTCTTTATGTTTATCAAAAAGAGAGATAGCTTGTTTTCCAACATTTCATCTTTGGATTGAATGTCCAAAAAACCCAATTATCTATTCACAAAAACTTTCAGTTATGGACAAAAATTGCACCGAACACTAAAGAAGAATTCTACACATATATATTTTCATGGGATTTGACCTTTGTATCGATAAAAAAAGTTTTTAAAAAGTTTTTACAATGTTTCTTTTTCCACTAAATTGTTTTGAAAATTATTTCCCACCAAAACAGGATGTACCTGACATTAATTGATATACTCTAAGCACAACAGTGATTTTTAAACCAATTTGACTGATGTTCGGTAAACTTTTAAACTTTTTTTTCCACAGTTTTGCTGAATGTTCTTGACGCATTCGCATTCACGTGAAATTTCTACAATATCCTGACAAAAAAATAATAAAATACATTAACTTTTCAAACTGATTAGAGGCCACTTTTAAAATGCACAGAACTGACTTTTTAAACGGTTTGAAAGGACCACTTCATAAAAAACCACAAAACCTTCAACTGAAATATCACCATCAAACGAAACAATAACTTACAAAAAAAGCAAGAAAATAAAAACAAAACATAAAAAGTAACTGCACACAAGTATGGAGCATGCTTGTGTGTGTTTGTGTGATTTTCTTAGCTATGTAGCAGCAAAAGAAAAAGACAAAAAAAAACAAAGTCTGCTTTCTAATATGCCAGCGTGGACTGTTGAACGGTTCAGGTATACTGTTCTTCCGCAGAAATGTATGAAAAAAAAAAAAAAAACACACTGAAAAGCCTTACC
>JABUIW010000072.1:8667948-8682582 GCA_013363375.1 Menidia beryllina
AAAAAAAAAAACCTACACATTTACGTATCTTAACGACTGCAGCACTTGGTTCTGAATAATTATTAAGTCAGTTAAAAGTGAAAAATGTCGCTTCAGATAGTCGCTGCGTTCAAGCGCTATGGAGCGAAACTGTGCCGTTTACTATGTAATCTACGAGGTGATGTGACGCACGTCGCGGGGACAGGATTATGGGCTACATTTCCCAGAGAAAGCTTTTCATCTGTTTCATCAACTGCTCAGGCTGTCCCCTCTCCGTGCACATGGCTGCGAGGCGAATCTGACTCACGCTGCTGTGCGTAAAGGCTGGACTGCGAGTTATTATCTCAGCTCTCAGGGATTTTGATTGGCAAAAGATTGTAGGGTAACAAAACAAAAAAACAACCCACCCCCCCTTGTATTAACAAACACACACACTCAAAAATATCTTTAAAAAAATAATAAACTAATTATTTCAGCGGGGATTAGAGTCCTGGTGGGCATGTGGCTGCAGAAACTTGTTTGTTATTAAAAAACTTAATTTTAATTTCATGGTATTTAATGCTGAGCCATTTCACAGACATTTAGCAAAGAGCAGATTTAGAATAAAGAGCGTTCCACACTGCACGTGGTTCAGTAAAGAACTAAGACCATAAGTGGGTCAGAATTTAAACATGAACAGAAATGCAATGAATCCCTGTGATATTTTCTCATAACTTTTTAAATGTTGAACATAAAAAACAGTGTGTAGTTAGACAACGTTTTTGTCTGGAAGTTGAAGGTTTTTGAAAAAAACATCCATCAGCGTTGGAAAAAGTTTTCACATCTTACAGCTTGGTGTCTCCCACTTTTTCAAGACTAGAGCACTGGAGCATGATGAAGCCTTGTGAGGTAGCTTCTAACTTGCAAATTGTCTTATAGGTGTACTAACTACACCTTGTCTTAGTCGTTGTTTTTTTTTTTTTGTTGTGTAATTAGTTTTTCACCGAGGACATTTTTTTTTCTTCCAAAAACCAACATGCCCTCGTTTGTCAGCACTCAGGCACAAAGTGCCGTCTGTTCCGTGTGCGATAGAGCAGTCAAGTCACTCACCCTGCTCTCCCCCTGACAGACCTGAGGGGCTGCAGGGAGCTCTGAATGGCGATTTCAGCTATCAGTCCGAATGGCTCACTCTCCCTGTATCTTTACGCGCACCTGTTGCCTCGACTGCGCGCAAAGATCTGACCTGACAGGCAGTAAATACAGCCTGGGCTGGCTTTTTACCCCACAGTCCACACAAACAACTTATCCATTTTTTCCCACCCTCCAGCCACATGTCTCGAGAGCCACCCTTCTCACTTTAGTTGTCTCAAAACAAATAAAGCCAAAATTTTCTGACACTGAGGTGACTCCGGTGATCGTTTTTATTCCTGACGCACCACTCAGGCACGACCCCGTTGAACCCAAACTGCATAGAGACAAGGGTAATGAGATTAGCCGTGCATGAGTGTGAGCATCATTTGTGTCGTGTCCTCTCCAGATTGTGTGTGCGCGCAGCTTTTCAGGCTCTGCGGCTCATGTGACAAAATCACTGCAGTTAAAGAGAGCAAGGATTACTGGGTGGGGTGACCGGGTTCACAGAGCTGCATGTTCAGTGCAGGAGTAAGTCACCACCAGCTAGAGCCAAAAGGAAATGACATCAAATGTCAAGGATTCCTAACTGTTTCCAGAGATAAAAAATTCCGGTTTGCTCCACTTCAATACAAAACAGTCAAATGGTTCAGTTTCTGTTGTGTCAAACTTTAATTAAATGTGTCCAATTTGTCCCAACTTGTGCTTTCTTGGATTATCTATATATTTCTGCCTCTACCCCTGTGGTCAAACTCTTTGTAATGTTCCAGTCTGTGATTCTGAACTTTAAAAATCTATCATTCCAAATAAAAATCAATCTAAGAAGCCAGTTACAGAAAACGAAACCATACACAATAATAACCATCTGCGATTTAAACCTTGAAACGATCTCTGGGATTAATGTGGCTGTTCATTCAATCAGGTGGTAAAGCCCTATGACAGTCTTCAAAGCAGTTTGTGGCTTCAGGACATGAAAACAGGCAAAAGGCTCATGAAACACAGCAAATTTTCTCTGCACAGCAACTCCCCAGCCAAGCACTCACACATAGATGCAAAGACAAAGACAAGGCTGATTATATTCAGCAAATTAAATCACCAATGTCAATTTGATTTTCAATTGTTTGCAGGCAACTTCAGCTCAGCCTGACGACAATGATGAATTACAGCTTTTACACTGGATAACCAAAACCTGAAAAATAGCTTAAAAAGATTAGCATTCCTGTTTATTTCCTTTATCATTTGTAGTGAAATGAGAAAAAAACGTTTTTCACATTGCTATTGATTTAATTTAACATTTCACAATGTTGTGAACAAAGTGGCACATTTTATGTATGTACTTGATATTTAAGGTGTTGGAAAATATGACACAAAATGTAAAAGTCAACTTTTGATCTCTTTAAACAATGTGCCTCCTGTCACTGAAGGAACAAACGCCACGTTGTCACTTTGTGTGCGTAACTCGCCATAAAGAATGGATCTCTTGTTCTCGGTCAATGAATATTTCACACACGCAAGGTCGGCAAAAGTAAAACCACTTGATATTTAGATAAGGGATGATGACTTGTATGCTTCGTTGCTTTTCCCCAAATCAGTAGTTTCCATTGTCCAAAAGTAGCGGTAAGCATTTGGGTCGCCTGGGATTCTGCTGAGATGTTTTGCTTGAATGCTCCTTGACCTCAGACTGCACTGAGGCTCTGTGCACAATAAGTCATGCTCATTTGTAAACAGACTGTTTTGCTGAAGCTCTCCACACTGACTCTCCTGCCTCTGAGTATGACCATTTTGCACAAAGAGACTATTCTTACTGACGATTTCCCCCAATTTGTAGCCGTGGTATTCATTTGCTTTGGAATGAGCAAACAGGCCATTTTTGTGTAAAGCATAAATAGCTAATTGGGAAATGTGAGTAAAATACTTAAAGATAGCATCTGAACTACCTTGCTTTTTTATTTCCTTTTTTTTTTTTTCAGTGACCAGACCACCAACGCCATGGATAATGCAAACCCTAAAAAAAAAACTGCATGAAATCCTAAACAAGTTTGTAAAACCAAAATCTGGCACCAGATTTCCGTCTCTTGGCTGTGACTAACTTTCTCTCATTCTCCCCTGTGCTAGTCTGTTAACTTTCCAAGCTACCTCCTCAGGAAAACATGTTCATTAAATTCCCAGCAGGATTCCCCATGTGGGCTTCACCCCGTCATTGACAGGTCTGTGAATGACTCAATGGGTCTGGATTTGCAACCTACGAGGGCTTAAGAAAAAGTCTGGGAGACAATGGCAACTGAGGCAAAGCTGCAGAGCCTTCAGCCTAAACAAAATCTCATTGTTCGTGTTTTCCACAGTTAGGGGTTGGGGAGGTGGGGGGTAGACATACCCTCACCCACCCCTCCACACTCCGTAAGACTCCAAGAACCTTGGTTTGCAGTTCCACCCCAGTCACTAAGTTCTGCTGGTGGAGCAAGCAATTAAAGAGGCTGTTTCTCAGTTTCGACAACTCCACAGGGGGAGTTCCTTCATGAAATGCACTCCTCGTTCTGAGTCCAGACAGCAGCTGATGAGGGATTATCTGCCGGCCGAGGCATGGCATACTCCCCACCATAATCTTCAATTAGTTCAGTTCATGATGATGCATTGGCTGGACCTGCCTCTACCTTTCCCACGGCTTCTTCAGAAACGACTCAACAATGTGCGGAAATCGTACTATCTTTACATTTTACATATGACACTGTTGTCCTTCATCGGTATTTGTAAAAACCATCATCAATCATTTTTGGAAAGCGTCACAGTTACTTGGAAACAAGGCTGTTCGTGATCTGTTCATTGAACGCTAAACTTCAAAAGGCATTGTGGACCCCAGACCATAATGTTACATCTCCCAGTGTCTTTAGCAGAGGAACATACCCAGAGTAGAACGCTGCCAACAGGGTGTTTAACTCTATAAATGGTATTGCTAATCATAATAATGCTCATTGCCTTTCCGTCATGCTCATTGCTGAACATTATTGCCAAATAATTCTATTCCGGCTTTTTTGTTTAATTGGAATAGAGGTAGTTGCCTCTCCGAGTCGGATTGTCTTATGCACGCTTTTTGGAAAAGTCCCAGGAGATTGTCATGGTCCTTTTAGAAAGGGAATAGTCTCTGTCTAGCCACTCTCAAATCACCGCCTAATTGGTGGAGTGCTGCTCTGACTCTTGTCTTTTCTGTGTGGTTGTCTTAACTCCAGATTGAGAGTATGTGATGTCATACAAAATTGCTACTGGCTTTCTGGTTGATTATTTTACCCAAGTCGTCTGCCCTTGGTAACCTAGTCTTACCTGAGAAACGTTTTGCTGGTTCCAGCATTACGGACACTAACTGAGGCTTCACAGTGTTTGGATGCCCTGAATGCTGAGAATGTTCAGGCCTGACATATATCATCAACCCCGTCCTAATAGGTGAGTGCCCTCTCACTTATGTTGATATAATTCAACAAGAAACAGGTGGGATCCGGTCCAGTTGTGGAAGCATCTCAAGAGCCACTTTTAGAAGCTGGATAAGATCAGTTTTGTGGCAATTATTCAATATTTTGATATGTTTTAAGACCCTCTACGTTTTACCCTCTACTTCTCATATTGTAATTCATTAATGAAACCCACCAAAGACACTTGATTTGATATTTTTCCCCATGGATAAAAACACAATTAACAGAAGTTAAAACCTCTTCTTCCAATCTTTACTCATTTTCTTTCCACGTTTTTGCTCCGTTATGAACTTTTGGCTGTTACATCCATGTACTGTACTATTGTCCTTGTCGTCCAACTTCACCACTCAACACATCATTTGAAATCCATGGTTAAAGTTTACTGTAAAGCCCATACTTATTGTTCTATTCAATGATAATCACAGGAGGTTTCCCACACATATGCAGTACAGTTTTATCCATGGACAGGTTCTACAAAGGACTTCACAATGTGTTTCTCATTTATTTGACTCACCCCCGCTTCCCTCCCTGCCTTTTTGTATACATGTAGTGCTCGTTCAATATCGCGCACTCCCACACACTTTGACCCAGCGAAGGGCAGAGGATCAAACCGCTGACCTCATGATCCGTGAATGGCTGCTCTATGTCTAGAACGAGTGGAGAAGCATAACCTGCCTTCCAGTCTCTGCTAATATGGGTAAAGTTACAAGTAATTTTGCAGCAGCTACCTCAGACTTGCTGCGGTTAAGCCATATAACAGGCGTGCTTTACAGCACTCTGTTCTAGTTCTGGTTCATTTACAGTTAGTCTCGAATTACAGAAGAGGAAACTCGTTAATTACGCCGACTGAAAGATGTTTTTGAAAGCTCAGTTCAGTGACACAATGAAACGCGATACCTGTGCACAGACACAGTTTGGGTGCAGCGATTTTTGGCCGTTCCAATCCCCTGCAACCAGGAACAGATCGGATGTCTGTATTTAAAAAGATTTGTTGTAAAGGAAAAAAGCAAAGATGTTAACATAGCCTAATTGCTGTTTTTCAGCCTAATCAGCAAACGGAATTACCACGCTACTGCCTCTGGTTTGGGATTTGTTAATATCTTAATACTCTTAATAGGAACACTGACTTGCAAACCCTTGAGGAAAATGTTTATTTCAAACCAGCAAAACATTTCCATTTGAATAATCTCTCTTTCACCAGACTTGTCTAGTTCCAGGGGTTTGAATATTTAAATGATGCAGCGTTTTCCTTAAATGCAGCAGTGCCTGACATGACTTTTTTATGAACCAGTCAACTGTGTGGACTGTTGGTTCATGAAAACAATGTCCACTGATTCAGTCATTAAACTGTTATCTCAGTTTCTTGCTAGTCAGATCGTATTTTTGGACATCATCAACAACATGTCCAAGAAAGAGGAAAAATTAGGAAACTAAACAAAAATGATCAAATGTACAGAGAATCTTAATTAGAACTTTTTTATTTTATGTCTGTGCAACTTAAATGGACTTAAATTACTTGAAAAAATGCCACTATAAATTCTCAAAGTCCAAAAATGAATACATTTATCATAGAGAAAAGCTGATCAAATCTATTCAGATCACCAAACTGTGGCTGAAAATTGAATTTGCACCTTTGTTTATGCCACTTGAGGGTAATATTACAATATAACTCTTTTCACAAGCCCTGTTTTAAAGGGCTAGAAAACATCAGGAACACTAATGAGGGGAGTCACTCTAATCTGGAGAGAGGTCATTGTCCACGTGTGCTCCCATGGTACTTCAGCTCGTGCACTTTTACTAACAAAAGCTGCCTCCTGCCAGAAAGTCACTCTGACACAGATACGAGGCCAGAATTGCTGAGACCGAAACAAAGCTCGGGACTCACCTCAGCTAACCTGCGACCCGCTTTTTAAGGTCACATCTGAAGGGATGAGTGGCTCTGGTTTCTTATTTTTTTTCCTGCCAGGTGTTTTTGTGCTTGAGTGTATGTGGGTCTTGTTTGTTTTCCCCCGCAGCACAGTCATAGGCTTAGACAGGCTGGCAGACGTGCCTTAACAAGATGTGGGACAGGCCCTTGATAACACACTCAGATGAGCTCTCTATTTTCGGTCATGGGATCCAATGGACCCGCTCACCCCAGCCAGTGCAAATTAAAAACAGTTGGTTGCTGATTCAGAAATCAAAACAAAGCACGAACTTTGTTATATAGCTGCATTGCATTTACTCTAATACAGGGAGTGTTGGTTTAAAAAAGAAAAGTCATGCATCAAACACATACACACGTGTGTTTTGCTGTCACTTTGAAATGAATTTTCTATTCGTGGATGTCTTTGTAGCAACGTGGGATTCTCGCCGCATCCAGCTCCTTTATTCTCCCATTCGTTGGACTCTTTTCTGCATCTGATCCTCGTCAGCACACTTGAACGGTCTCCATTTGGAGATTTCATCCATCCTGCTGACCCAGAAGGTTCTTGATGTGGCCGGCTGTCTATTGGCCCAACAGCACAATCCTGGAGTTCTTAGAAAATGGCACGTCTGAACCGTCACGTGCTGTCAGGAGGTGTCAGAAGGAGCTATGAAAAACAGCTACTTTTCTGTTTGCAAAAGGAAGTGCTGGCCTCACGCTCGAAACCGTCATTTTCTGAAGTTTAGCGTACTTCACTTGAAAAAAAAAAACCCTCTTCCAGGACTTCATGACAGGAAAAACATTCATTTGTAAAGTCAGTAAAAATCGATGTTCCCAGCCACATGCTGATGCTGTGAAAATATTTAAAGTTACAAGAGGAAAAACATCAGTCCTACTAACGGGAAGACTTGTGAATTTATCATGAAACAACACACTTTCCCTGACA
This sequence comes from Menidia beryllina, assembly GCA_013363375.1. Taxonomy (NCBI): domain Eukaryota; kingdom Metazoa; phylum Chordata; class Actinopteri; order Atheriniformes; family Atherinopsidae; genus Menidia; species Menidia beryllina. The sequence goes on from JABUIW010000072.1 coordinate 8,675,348, forward strand.
GTGAGTGACCTTAGAGAACTTATGGAGTGAAGCAGTCAACATTGGTCACTGCACAATACAGTTACTGTAAATCTTCTCCTGGGCCGATGCTCCTCCCAAAGATGACAAACATGCATTGTCCTCATGCAAAAGGAAGAACAATCACTTCCTTTGTGGTGGAATGCTCACGGGTTAGTCAAGGTCAAGGACCTTTAAGAACGGCGGGACAGTTAAAAAGCACATATGTGTGGAAAGGAAAACAGGACGCAAGAAGAGCCATTTATAAAAAGCATTCACAGTGTGTGTATCGCTGTAAACACCTCACCGTCGTGCTTCCTGTTTTAGACTTTTCGCATGTCAAAGGCTCAAAAGCCAGCACATGTCTGCGCCGGAGATATTTCTGTTACTCTGCAGAGGCACTCTGGTTCCTTCCTGCGTCCCTCCCTCTTTTTTGCTTTCATCCCTCCCTCTTTGCAGAGGCTGAATCAGCACACTGGGGATCCTGGTGCAGCTTTGCAATGGTATCACCACAAACTCCCTTTGGTGAGACCAACCATGCATCACCACAGAGAGCCGGCTCCTCCAGTTACCCAGTTAGTGGCAGGAGAAGAATCTGAAACAGCCAAGATGGCCTAAAAATTCCTAAAAGGAAAAAAAAAATCCAGAAAAAAACCCTCTAAAAACTTCTTAAGCTTCTCTTTAATGATATAATGGCTTTAATATAATGGCTTTTTCTTTAAATGTGGAAACTGCAAGGCATTATTGTGATGAAATGCATGACCAAAAAAGTAAGTTGAAAGCTTGTGATAACTACACGTGATGCAAAGGAAGTATATCTGTGTAAATTGGCAGGCATGTGATTATTACTCACTGAATTCCTAACTGACCCATATGATTAGAGGGCAGCTTATTTGGTGGACGTTAAACATGCAGAGTGTAAGAGTCAAGCCGTTTATGGGTCCAGGGCCTGCTCTTCTTAAAAGGTGCAAATTGGTCTGGACACAGTAAAGACTGATTGTATATGCAAAGAAAATTCGGAGCAGACTCCATCAGTGTAATTTAGGGGGTCACTGATTCTTGATTTTTATCTCTAATCTCATTAGAAGGAAGGTAGTTTTTCTGCCTGCTTCAGGATGCCTTCTGGAAAACAAGCAGATGGAGGGAGCTCGAGCCAAGAAGTGCTTTCAATGCAGCAGTGCAAAAAAAAGTGACCATTTAATTTGTTTACCTCTTGCAGTGGTAGTTCATCGTGACCTCTGTCATTTTTCTTTTGTTTTCACAAGATTTAATCTGATTTTGCAGAGCGAATGAGCATGGGGTTATCAGGTCATCCATGCCACAAAGTACACACAAATGGTCTCCACATTTTTAGAGGTGAAATATGTCTTCTTTTTTTTTTCAATGGACAGGCCAAACCCACAAATCAACAAACCAAAAGCATCTTTAGGTTAAACAAATAACATAGATAATTAGACTTGAGATGGATATTTCTTTCCACAGAGACATTGGATTTTGAAAAGTTATTAGTTGTAGTCTAGTTTTGATTCTCAAATGACTTTGATTTTCATTGTTTTGAATTAGTTCCTAAGACCGGTGCTTGGTGAAGAAGTACAATAGTACTATATTACATTTTTAAAGAATTATTTTTCCATTATATGTGTTGTTTACAAACGGTATTCTTAAAATCCTTTAGATACATTAGACCTGTGTCTTGGGACATCGTCAGCCAATCATCCAATCCATCTATACTCATTAAGCACTTTTCATACAAATAAACCTCAGCACAACGTGCTTTACATTGATTAGAAAAATCAATGTAAATAAAATCAATATAAAGTCCCATTCATGCACAGAGATGAGAATATAAATGATCTTTTTAAGTAAAGGGAAAAATACTGTCTTAACCTGACTGTATGATGGAGGACACATGTTCAGTAGATTGATGTCTACATCTACGGTTCGGTTTTGGGTTTTTCTGAAAGTCTGGGATATTACCTTACTTGTGTCGGACATTTTACAGTCTACAAATACAGCATCTATTCTGTTTTCTATACACATCCTCCGAGCACCCTACTGTGTGTGCGTGTGTGTGCAGGAGAGCAAACTGTCTGAATGGAGTGTTTTCACATGTCTGCATCAGGCCTCGCGTTGTCTCACATGAACTCCACCGGGCCCTTGTGTACGGAGAAAAACATAACTCTTCCACATGTCCCTGGAAAAGAAGTTGACACCCCGTTGAGAGAAAGATTCAGCTTTAGAGAGCAGGTGACTGATGTGGGGGATCGGGTTACCGGGGGTTATTGCGGGGCGCGTCGGTTTTCGCTGCATCTGAAATGACAGGAGTTGGTGAACGAGACAAAAGCTGGCAGACAAACAAGCGACTGAGTGAACCGCGACAGACGACGGCGGGGCTCTGAAGGAGACAGACAAGTGAGCCTTGTCACTTTGTGTTGTCGATGGCTTTCTAACACGGACAACACTTCATCGTGAATTCCCTTATATGTACAATCTGATTAGATTGACTCTTTATTGATTTTTTCTTTCCATGCCAGTGCAAATGATCTAGCTTTAGTAATGTTGAGCATTACTGTCTATATTATGCTAAAGAGTATTGAAAATACATACGATTCAACTCTATCTAATTAAAAATATCTAATTATGTTGTATTGTCAAATCCTCAGTTAAAGAATGTTTTTTAAGAATAGAACGTTTGGACTCAACTTGTAACATAAAATAAGTGAGTTATTCATTGAGTTTTTAATGAATAACTCATTTATTTCAGTGTGAATTAGGTGAATAAGTCTGATTTGTCCTCGAAATGAGTGTGAATACATTTTTTTAAAGTTTTTTTCACCCTGTTGATTCAGTGTGCTGTGGAGTATATTAAAAAATGTATAATACTGAGAGAAATACTTTCTCATGCAATCTAATTGTGTCTGGGTGACCTTTGTGTCTGAGGAAAAGCAACAACAAATAAAAGAGAGATCCAGCTTTTTTGGGGGGGATTTTTTGGGTGGATTGAAATAGAGGATCGCACCAGAAAAGTACGGCGTAGTGTGGTTTCACTGGATGTTGTCATCTGTAGTCGCCCAAGAATATAAATGAGTGCACGGAAAGAGAGCGGAAAATACAGTTTTCTCCGGAGGTTGCGGAGCCCTTGAGCAAAGTCCCAACAGCTCATGTTTCTAATGTGGAGAGTTGTGAGTGAATGGCGAGTTGTAATGCAGGATGCTGATAGAAACCATGCTGCTCTGCGAGGTTTTAAAAACTTTCCTCTCTGCAATCATGGATGTGAATGACATTTCCTCACGGGGGAATAATCAGATCACTGAGTGAACTTGAGATTATTATTCAGTTTGTGTTAGCTGCGCGCACCACTATGCTTTCCAGATTTTTTCAGTCACTCCACAGGCTATGAGAGGAGACAGATTTGACAATCAGTTCCGGTCGAGATCTACCATAGATTGTATAATTAAATGGTATTTACATATGTTTGATCTTTAAGTGCTTCTTGCTTCACATTGAAGCAGAACCCTATATTATAATTCGCTTTGACTCACAGCGGCAGGCACGTTGTGTATCTAAGATCAAACTCATTTGGGTCGTAATAGGGGTTCCGTTACTGTACTCCGATACGTCTGGTGGGACAGGGAGAGTGAGGTGTCCGAGCCAGACACTGTTTCAATCACACAACCAGGGTGGAATTGGAGGAGATGTGTTCCTCTGCATCTTAGAAAGTGGTATGCAATCAAGATTCAAACTCTAACCCCTCACACACACACTTACACACACATACACACACACATACACATAATCAAGTTGGCAATCCAATCCGCAGGAGTGTTGGCTGCAGTCAGGAAGTGCTAATGAAGTTATTAATGATATTCATGTGTGCAGGGGCGTCCAAGTAGGGATCGGGCCTCCATTAGCCAGCTGGTAGATCTGCCTTTGTCGTAGTTGATGGTGATTTATAAAGTGGAGGAGAAAATAGAGGAATGGGCATCTTTCTTTCTCAGCCTTGTCATGTCAAAATGAGACAAACAGATAGTACGGCCACAGGGAGAAATCAAAAGGTCACTTCATCAATAAGGGGATTTCTGCAAGTGATTAAGGAATTACTGGTAAATCTCCCAAACTGTTCTTTGATTGCAATGGCTATTTGGACGGATAACACTCTTATTTGCTCCCCGTTTTTCGTTCAGAGTCAGATTATGCTGATGAACTCGCGGACAAACGTGGATGCAGTAAGCTGCTACAGTTGCCCAAATGTGAAGTCTAACCGGTTTACTCCACAGTGTACGAGGGGCAAGTTAATGCCGTGTTACCTCTGCGTTTTGGGCCTTTGCAAACATGGCAGCAATTAAGATGCCTGCTGCTGCCTCATGGCTTGTCTAACTGCCCCCTCTGCTGGATGGCCCACACAACTAAAGACCGGTCAATCAGACCCCTAAACAATTAAATGACCATACAGACGTCAAACCTGACATGAACCATCTCTAGCACACCTTAAGTACTTGTTTTCTGCTCATACTTTGTACAAAACATGCTTTTAAGATACGAACCCAATGATGATTAACAATGGATGCATATTTGTGATTGTCAGTTAGGAACGGGAGAAAATGGACCGACTTTTAAAATGGTACTCCCGCATTGTGAAGGGTTCCCTCCAAAATACTTTGTCTCCATCTACTGGGAGAACTCTAGCACTAATTTCTCCCCAAGTGAGTTCAGTCTGTTGAAATGAAGCTAATCATCTTCACAGACTAAGAATATTTTCCCTTAAGCTCCCTCTTTTTTCCACCTACTTTTGTAAAATGCAGGGACCACTAAACTGAAATCCAAATGACTGAAAGATCTAATTTAATAACGTTTAGGAATATGGAGTTGTTTTGGTGTGTGTTCCTTGTTGGATCAGCAGGTTCCTAATGCTGTTGAAGGACAGTGCAGAGATCTGACCACAAAAAGCACTTATCGAACAGAATCATCACACATCATCACATACAATATAGGTTATAATCCGGAGCTGATTGTTTGACATATTGTTGTAATTTATCACACAGCACGCAGATGGGCAGCGATTCCCGAACACGTCGTCATTTGAATGGGCTCCTGACGACAGCGGTCAAATGTGAATTTCACACTGGAGCGCCAGAAAAGAACCACCCATTAACCACCAATATATCCTTCGATATATTTAATCACTTGGTTATGAATGAATTATTTGTCCAGCGGCATGCGGCGCCAGCTCAATGTGCATTTGGGACCCATTATTCTGTTCGAGGCTAAATGAAGATAAAGCAACGACAAATTTATGACCCCTTTTTACCAGTGATCAAACAACAGGAACTGCATTGTCCACATCTTCTATCCGCCATTTTCTTCAGAGCTTTATGTGCATGCGTGTCTGCCAACAAGCGTTTTCTACAAATTCCTCTCGATTCCAGTAAGTGGTGGCAGACAGCTTTCCTGGGCTTAACGGGAAATCTGTCTTTGGGGTGCAAGATTATAACCTCTGCAAACCGCTGGTCAATGGAAAAGTTCTAATCCACTCAAAGGCCAACCACTCCCGAGTGTAATATTGGCTCTAGGAGATACAGAGGTGGCCGATTTGACCAAAAACAAATAAATTCAGCGAAGAATAAAACAAATACTCAGAGGCACGGCGCAAGAAGAGCGGAAGAACGTTTCAGTCTGTTTTCTTTTAGTCATTTGTGATTATGTGTCTGCTAAAAGGGAGTGCAAAATGCTTCTGGGAAAATGTCGGCCTTCCCTTGAAACAGGCCAAAAATCACTTCAAACTCCTTTGTAATAATGCATTAATTGCACAAACTGCTAAGTAATTTCTCTCTTTTTTTTTTTAACAATTTGAAACAAATTGTTTGGCATCATGCTTCCACACAAATGCCTTTCATGAGACCATTGTAACGCCATTCCACACTCAGAATAGCCTCTCACCACAAGCTGATGATGACTTTTGCTTTTTCGCTCTGCGCAGTTGTTAAAGGACAGTCCAAACAAAGAAGATGTTCTTTTCATTCTCTGAGGGAATGCATGCAGTAAAAAAAAGTATTACACCGCAGCAAAATAAAATCCAAATGGGCCTTTCATGTCTCCGCGGCTTGGGTTTATAACGAGGTTTACGCTATGCCTCAAAATATCACTGTCATGCTGGTGGAGGCTGAAGTCATGGCCTGAGGACAGCTCATCTTCCACGTTGTTGCCCTCTTCATCCGAAGCCTTCACGGCAGGGAGAAGGCAGACTTGAGGAAGTTCACCGAATAGACACAAATACGACATGGAAGGGGAAAAAGAAGGAAGGGGCAACCCTCAGAATGGCTCAGAGTGACCTCTGACCCCTGCTGTCACGCGGCCCTCGGAGTCCCGTCGATTCTTTTCGACCGGGCGCTCCGGCTTTGGCAGCGCTGGCTGTCACTTTTCCGTCTCTGCGGAAACGTCTTCTTCCTCTGCGGGGGGAAAGCTTGAGGGCAGACACACACACAGACCGACAGACAGACAAAACCGCAGGCAACCCGGCTCGCCGGAGTTCAAATAGCAGTCGCATTTTCTACAGGAAGTCTTTGCTCACTGCGATGCTTCACTGCCCAGACACAACAAAGTGGGCTTTCGCAGACACAAACACACAGGAAGAAAAGTGTGGGGTTAAGTGGAGGCCAGCAGCAATAGGAGCTGAAACAGAGTGTGTCTTCAGTGTGGATTTGAGAGATCTGAGTCCCGAGGAGTTGTTTAGAATGCATGATACTGATATAAACTATATTTAAGGAAAAGTGGTGTGTTTTCATTTATATTTTGGCAGATGGAGAATTCTGTGTTTGACCCTCAAGGCCCGGAATAATTGAACTGTCTCTGCAGCGTTTCTTCTCATCTTTCTGTCTCCCTAGCTATCTAGGGTCTAAGCCCAACACACCAACCAGCCCGACTCATTTTAGATGTCAGATTACTATTGTGGAGGGAAACAGGCAAACAAGCAGTGTGTGTGGCAGTGTAATGGATCCGTCCAAACATTCCTTTGTGTACATGAGGCCCCTGCAAGGTTCAGTGTGCAGCTGACACAACAAAGGGAACCTGTGTTTGACAAGCAGGCCCATGCCAGGCCCAGTCTGAGGATGCCAGAGGAGCCCCGGCCACTCTGGACCCACCTGAGACTGGACATTCAGCTTTAGACCTGTCCTCCACATTCAGCTTTAGACCTGTCCTCCACATTCAGCTTTAGACCTGTCCTCCACATTCAGCTTTAG
>JABUIW010000072.1:8682592-8743861 GCA_013363375.1 Menidia beryllina
TGTCCTCCACATTCAGCTTTAGACCTGTCCTCCACATTCAGCTTTAGGCCTGCCCTCCACTTATAAAAAAAAAGTGTAAAGTGAAAAAAGTTGCGCTGTTACTGATAATACATGTAGATTACATGTAGTATTATTATTTATCCTCAAGTAAAGATATAGGATCTTCAAGCCGGTGTATAGGATAACTAAAATTCAAACTTCAAAAGTTACTGAGCCTTGGAAATGTCCAGTTAAAGACCTCATTAACTCGTCTACTGATTGAAGTTACTGAATTTTGCCCCATTGTGCTATTATTTTGATTTGTGAAATGCACTGAAATCCAATACAATCTGTCGTGTGCAATCTCATTGGTGCAAAGATGTTGATGGTATTGGCACTATAATTGGGGTTTCTATTTTTTCAGCCTTTTCTCTATTCGTCAAAGATTGAATCAAATATCAAACAAAGAAAACAAAGAAAAAGTATTCCTGTTGCGTAATTGGTCAATGTTACAAAAATAACAAAATGCACCGGCTATTCAATGTACTTAAACCTGCTGGATAAAATATAACCACATAACACGAAGCATTGGCCTGCGCCACGTTGTAATTTGAAGGATGATTGGAGGAGCTAATTGCTCTCTTATACCAACAGAAATCAAGCCCGAATATCATTTCACATCAGCTCTTTTGAAAAAAGGCAGTCCTGTGAGGAAACATTTTTGTGCTTTTTTTTCTGCACCGCAGTCCATCAGCCCGGCATCATTAGGCCTCGCTCGACATCTGCCAAGCCATCAGCGAGCAGGAGCGAATGCCACAGATGGCCTTTATATGTTGCATACCCAGTGTTTGGTGTCAGGACGGCATATGAAAAGACACTCTCGCAGAGCCAAAACAGGAAAACCACATTCTTATATCCAAACATATCAGGCCATCAGTATGGAGACCTCAATCTGCCAAATGCAATGCTGAACATAAACAGTGTGGATGCTTTGAGGAGAACAGCATATGCAGAGATGGAGTGGCTCGAGAATGGCCAGCACTTTGAAAAAAAGGAAAACGATGTCTAGCCGATGCACTCATACGGGGTGATTTATGTGGGGTCATCAACAAAATAATGAAATTCTTTTAAAAAAAAGAATTTAAAAAAGAGGAAAAAAAAAGAGGAATGCATTCTCTACTTGAAACTAATCTGACTTCAATTGAATTTCAAAGTGCAAGTAATGTATGATGTAATTTAAGACAATAAAAAAGAATGCTGCCATGAAAATGCCTTTTGTTCATTTTGGAAGAAAAGTCTGGAGCTCATTGTTTGTCCACATTTTTATTAAGCACACTCATGAGAGAGCAGAGAACGAAAGCGTAGGCCTCAAGAGTACTGGCTTCCTCCCGACAGCACGTCTGTCTTTCTCTGTAACCGCCGTTGTTAGGGGAATGAAACGATATCTCCGAGAACCTGATGGATACGCCACAGCACTATCAACCCACCAGGGAGGAAACAAAGGCCCGGCGCGTATCAGGTGCATTTCTGGAATTCTGGTTGATTTCTCAACGAACTTGGCCTCCTTGTTTTGTCGGCGTGACCTGTCGTCCGGGTCCCTTTTTTTCCCCCCGGTTTGTGCGAGTCCTCACAAAAGGGCGAACCTCCAAGTGTGCTGGGGACGGCGAGGGGACGGAAACGCGGGCTGTTTGAGTTGGGCGCAGTGCAAACACAGACAGCGCACGGGTCATTGTGCGAGACGGAGAGCAGAACCAACTATGCGCTCACACAGCAAACACTCCCAGCTGTTTGGAAAGAGGTGTTTGTGTGTGTGTGTGTGTGTGTGTGTGTGTGTGTGTGTGTGTGTGTGTGTGTGTGCGTGCGTGTGCACATAAGCACACGTCCACGCTCTTGTGCCCATCCATAATTGCGGCCAGGTCCGAATACAGCACCACACCTTGAGTCAATGCCACTCTGTTTAGCTTTCACAGGTATGTAAACTCCCAACGCCAAAGCATCCATTTGATGGAACCGCCAAGTTTACCCAAAAGAGGGAGGAAAGTTAATACCTAATGCTGTTTTGCAACGTTATCTCCAACACATCCCTGCCCATTTAGGGAGAACACGATCAGAACGTTCACTAAAAGCCAGGAAGACCAACACACACTCCGGAGTTAGCCATGCGAGAACGTTACTTAGAGTATCATAAAACACCCTTATTGTCCTCGAGTTAACCACAACCTTGGGTTTTTTGTGTCGGTCTTTCTTTATTGATTCCACTTGTTTTTTTAATAAAATGTCTAAAAGAAAAAAAAAAAAGATCCGGTTGAATTGTTGCTTCTGGAAGCCATGTTAATATTTCAGATGGTATCCCGTCCAAAGTGCCAAACATAGGAGGACTCCCAAAGCTTTTCTCATATCCTCAGACTTATTAACCGGCAGTAGAGAGACCTGTTTGTGTTCAGTCCACTGCACACAATGTTTGAAGTGTTTGCTACACACACACCAGCTAAATGTCTGTCAGATTTTATTGTCAATGTAAATCCTCAGGTTCCATTCTTGATCCCAAGGAGACAGAATGGTGTTGATGTTTTGTTTTTGTGACATTCCTCTGTTTCTCTGTTAGTTCTAACAGTTTGGATTTTTGCTCAATGCCAACATACAGAAACTTCCAAGCTATATTTTCTGAAACTTGACGGAGAGTTGGAGCACGGCCCAGAGAAGATACCGTAAAATTCCACGGATCAGGAGGAATTCTGTGATCGGTGGCTTTGGGGAAACGATGTGTTGTAAAATATGTTTTATTTTCTTGTAGCCTGACCTGATGATCTGAGGCTTGATAGAAGAATAAGGGGGCGGTTTCCATTAAAATGCAACTTTCCTTTAAACCAGTGATCAAGCTGTTCTGCCAGTCTTTTGTTTCTCACATTAGAGGAAAAGACCAAAGATATTCATAAAGAAATAAAGCAAACAAACCGAAAAAAAACAAAGAACTCGTGGACAAGAAAAAAACGGATGGACTGGAATGGAGAACACAGAAACATTTTTCTGGTTGTACTTTATTGTGCTTTCTGCATATTTGAATATATAGCCTTGTAAATCAGAAATGTTTGTGCAGACAACATAAAGTCAGAAAAACAAGCTATTACTTATGCTGTCTTGTTCCTGACAGATGTTGCTGATGGTGGTGCTGTGATCTTTTCAGTCGATGGTACCCTTGCTGACTGTCAGGAACTAATTACCAACTGTTTCTTCTGTTTCTTTCGTGAAAAAAACACATACGCGGCCATGTTCTTTTCAGTGTGCTTGGGAGCGTAGTCTCCGTCACTCTAAGGATTCTTCCACTCTTAGCAGGTCTTGTTTTCTTTTCTTGTCCCCTCATTTACGCGTGCCCCTTTGAGAGAGTGGAGTCCAACACTGTCAGAATTCAGAACATTCCTCCCGCCTCCTTGTTTCGTTCCCAATGCTCTCACCTGCTCATGAAAACCCCAATGATAGTTAAGATAGACAGGGACCCACATTTCAAACAGCAACGCTGTAAATGCATGTGGGATAATGGCTTTCCATCATTGAGAGGTGCAGCATTTCAGTTAGGCTCAGCTGGTAAAAAAAAAAAAAACGTGGAACAGGCCTTCCTTGGCAGATCGATGTGCGTACACATGCAAAGGTCAGCTCCGATAAGTCCTTGACCTGTCGGCGAGTGCAGCGAGGACCACACCGCGTTTTCTGCACCACAGCTGGGGCTTAACGGGAGAGGTGAAAGGGTCAAACCCATTGGCGAGGATGGGAGGACTTGGTGGTGCTGGTTTAACCTTTGACATCACAGTTAGATGTAAAAGCAGGCATCTGACACGCAGGTTCAAGAGGTCACGCGCTCATTCGGGGCTTGTGCCGCATCGGATCCAAGAGGGAAATCGGAACTTTGGCGATTACGAGAAGTGTTAAAAAAATCAAGAGGAGCGGAGAGCTGCAGTGAGATGTACGAGATGGAAAGAGATGGAAAAGGGGGGGGACTTTGTGAGTGCACTATAGCCATCCCCCCCCCCCCTTTTGCCTGGGGCCCAGTGTAGATGTGGTGGACCCAGCTCCAGACGCCACTCCATGGTTTGGCTCGCTCCGCATTTCAGCCCTCTCACTGTTTCCAGCTGAACCAGCTCCCATGCAAACACATGGGCAACCGGTGGGTTTTCTTATTTAGTTGTCGGTCAAGAGTACTTAATAATATTCCGAAAGACAGTGCGACATATCATCCCACGCTTGCCAACATATGAGTCCCCCTTTTTGCTCCTTTCTTCCCGACATTTTCCTCTCCTCTCTCAGTCAGTGCTGATAAAAAGCACACCACGGTCAAACGTTGAGGAGGTTTCACCGACACTTGTTAATCAGAGTCATAGAGCAAACAAAGACATATTAAGCAAACAAGACGGGGAATGTCTTCCAGGAGGTGATGGCCGGAGATGTGGCGTAGGACTTACTCAGACCCATGTCCCGGCCGACCCAAACGCTCTCATCCCAGCCCCAGCTTTTTGAAGTTAAATAAACAGTGTGTCACAAGATCCTCCGCATACCACCCAGGCGCTGCAGTGTGTGAGGGAGTCGGCGAATGCCTGTGGTGCTCGCGTCTAAGGCCCCGACGTGTGGGTCTGCTCGCTTGTGTGTGTGTGTGATGATGTGTGTGTTCGCAGGCCGGCAAGTGTGGATGCGCGCGACACGTCTGCAAGCGACAACGACGGGTGACAAAGAACGCTGACGCACACTGTCCCCGGTCTTGATCTTGCTTCCATAAAAAAAAAAGAGTCAGGCCTTTGAACATTTTAATTAAACTAAACGGGGCCATCCCCACCCAGGCCTGTGAGTTATGTACATTTGAGGACAAACAAGACCATCTTTTACAGGGTAGACATCAAATGCATGTCTTTTTTATGTCACCGTGGGCCTGCATGTTGACTTTCATTATTTCTAAAATCCATCTGGAATTTTGATGGGCATGTTTTGAAGGAAAGGGCCTCGAAACCACAAAGTAGGGATGTCTTGAAACAAAGGTCTCTGTGGTTTTGTCTGTTTCTGGTGGTGAACAACAGCCCGGCAGTCTCCGCGTTCAGATAGCTCATGTCTGTAATTTTAGTTTATGCCATCATTATTACAACAAGTTAGCTGTTTTTCATGTTGTTTCTTGGAAATATACTCAAATGATGCTTTGTGTCCCCTTAAGAAGCACTACCAAGAGCATAAATTTTTAAAAAAGAAGAGAAAGCTAGTCTGATGTCTGCTGCAGTAAAAAAGACAGAGTTTAATTCTGATTTAATAAGACCCGCTTGTGTCAAAAATGTTAAAATCACCGTCACTACATTTTTCAGAGAGCACTAACAGACTGAAAGATCATCATAAAATCAACATATCAAACACTGTTTTTGACATTTTGCTTGATTACTTAAGAAACTAAACTCTTTCATCCTCCACTCTGTGTGATATAATCTAACAAAACCATTGAGGAATAGTGGTCAGATGGAAAAAAGAAACAGCACTGGTCAAAATACTTGAGCCCTCTCTTTTTTAAAATGTATTTCCAGGAAAAAAAGAAATAAGTACTGCAAAGTACTAAGTAAGTTTCAAAGTCAATATTTGGTATGACCACCTTATTCATCAACCTAGCCTGAACCCATCTCAGGCAAACCTTCTCATCATCCCTTAAAGTAGTCCTCAGGAATATTTGAAGGACATCCCAAAGCTCTTCATTTGATGTTGGCTGGCTTTTGTCTGGTTTTCTGTTAAGATGATCCAGCACTGCTTCAATAACGTTGAGGTCTGTGCTCTGGGGGAGGATCCATCACTCTGTAAGACCTGTTGCCACTGATTTTCACTCCAGTTCTTGTGTTATTTGGCATATTCTCCCCTTTTCCCTCCCTCTCTGACAGTCACCCTTCAGTTTTTGATTGATCGCGCTTAAGTGAACAATAGATGTATTAACTGTAGGTCCAGTTGGACCCTTAAGGTCCAGGGACAGAGCTTAGTGTCAGAACTACTGTACAGGGCTGTTAAATCACCTTACTGCTTCAAATTGCCTAAAACCTGCCCAAATGACTTAACTTGGGATTTTGTTTTTCTTTTTTGGGAGAAAACTGAAGATTTCAGAACAAACTCTGTGTCTTTGCAGCAGTCTGACAGTAATAAAGAGCCTAGGGATACATTTTAAAGTAGCTTCTTTGTTCTCTGTCACATGCACACACAACACTGGTTGAAACGGTGACCTATTTCACAGTGTGATTTCGTTAGGTGAAAAAGTTAAAAAGAAAATTTGAAAGACCTCCAAAAAGCCTGGAGATCCTCTGGAATAATTTTTTATGAATATAGAAAAAGTCTGGCGTCTTGGAGGCAAAATATACAAAATTATAAGGTCTTCTCCCAAGACTTTTGCACAGTGCTATTTAAATATGCTTTTTTATGCATCTAAATGACATTATCAAACAGTTGCATGAGGCCTGTTTCCATTCCTTATCCGGGAAGGACTGCTGTGCGGGGCTCCTATCCAGCTGTAGAAGCTCATCTCTGCATTCTTAACCAGATCAACTCAGAAACGACTTATAGCCACCAGAGGGAGTCTTCTTAGTCACATAATTGCTCCCTAGGGAGATGAGTCCATATAAAAGCATCTGCACCAAATGACAACATTTACATCCCATTTACTGAAGCCCAAGAAATGTTGTTTTATTTATGTTGTTTTTATTCCATCAATCAAAGCGACAGACAGAGCCTTTATGACACAGATTTATCAGAAAGGCAGTGCGTGATCATTACGTGTCATTAGTCATGCGGCGGTGTTTTTTTTTTTCTTATTCTAACAGCTGGAAAGCCATTTGATTTTCTTTTTTTTTCCAGCCAACTATTGTGGTGTGGCCCATCCGGGGAGCACCAAACTGGTGGGGGCATGCCCAACGTAGCAAGTGCCCAGCCTGGTGCTACGAGGCCTATAAAAGGCCATTTCCATTGGACTCTTTTTTAGTTTTCTGTACAACAACTACACGTGTTGAGCTCTGCCTGGAAGCCCGACCCACTCACTCCCTGCGTATCTTTGCCGGAGGAGGAGGAGGAGGAGGAGGAGGAGGAGGCGCGCACCGCTTTTGTTACCTGTATTAGACTACCTGGCTGTTGCAAGTTAGTAACATTCTCTCCACCTGAGATGTCCTCTCCAAACAGACCGAGCGAAAAACACAGAGGCTTTTGTCGAGACAGGCTCCCCAGTGGCGCAGAAAAGGTGCCAAACGAGTCGAGCTTTCTTTTCCTGCCCTCAAGGTGCAGCAAAGGGGGAATAGTTAATTCGATTCCACCGTCAAAGTGAGGACGAATAGGAGGCACTTCCTCCAAGAACTCATTCACCTTTCCTACCCTCTCTCGAGTTTCATTTTGGACTCGCAGATCGTCCTCAGCATCACACCTGTACTGAACCATGGATTTCACGCCGTCGAAGATTCCAAAGGACCTTCACTCTGACGTACCCGAGAACAGACGGTATACTTGCATCTGGGGGGGTTAAGTAAACCTGCCAATGTGAGGAGGAAAGGAAAAGCGTGGCCACTTTGTTTAACTGTGCATGGCCTCCGGACGAAGTGGGAACGACCATGCACAGGCCCCTCCGAAAGCGGAGTCTCTACATATTCCTGTGTTTTGGGATCATATATCTCAGACTTGGGTGAGTTTTTGTTTTCCTCTCATCACCTCTTTGTTTTTTGCTCACGTTTTTGCAAAACCTTGATAACACACCCGTCGTAACACTTGCACGCAAACGTAGACACTGTAGAAGTCTTTACTGCCCTCTGACCTCACCCCCTGTTATATACAATCACCATCAGGGGTATTTCAGGACAGAAAAGAGAAACAAAACAAAGCCGGTGGTTTTATTCTAAGAAACGCGCCGTGCGTAAAAAGCCCAGATCCGCGTCTCACGCAAACGCGGCGTGATGTGTTCGCTGTCACAGGCTTGTTTGCTTCGCTCCTCATTTGTCGCACGGGATCATTTGAGCCATCGTCTCTGCACCAGAACCAGCTCACCCCCTCTGCATACCTTCATTAATAGCGGTAGACTGAGTTGTATTTCCACATTCCACTGCGCAGACAGAGTTTTTTTTACCTGTGTTGCTGCAGCTCACCTAGACGTCTAAACACGGAGGGCGTCTCACCCTTCCTTATTTGCCTCTTTGCAGTCCTATAAAAGACCCCCAGACAAGCACGCGCGAAATAAACCTTTATTTCTGGTCGTTTTTTGGTTGCAATTTGGGTTGATTCCCCACCTGAAACTCACATCACTACATGTAACTCTATACTTGAACTTGAATACAATTCTGGGCCTTGTGACAGGGGTAAGCACGGGAACAGTGTCACCCCGGAAAAAAAGTGATGATGGAATTGGAGGAAAAGCCCACCGAATCGATATAAGTTATTTGAGGCGTTGTGTTTTCTATAGTAATGTATTTTTCTTCAACCCTTTCTGAATCAGTTGCGATCACTGATGCGTGAAGTCGTTCGACTGTAAAGTGGAACAGAAGCTGCCATCAGGCAAAAGGCAAAAATTTCAGGGAAATAGACAGCTATCTTTAAAGCGGTCGCACCGGTTTCCTGGTATAACATATGAATCACACGGGCAAAAGTGTCAGCCCTCTTGTGTGGGAACCTCGGGAAGCCGGGGCCCGTCTCATCCAAGTTCCACATAACGCGCGTATCACATGACAGTGGCTCCATTATGAGGTAAAAGTCATCCACCGTCGTGTTTACTAATCCCGGGCGGTTGGCTCATTCCTTCCATCCTTTCACTCGGGCTAAATCTTTCATGGTACCCTCTTCGCTTACAAAGGCTGGAGCCTGCAGGTGTTGAGTGAGAGTCACGATGTTGAGGCGATAAAAAAAAAGAAGAAAAAACTGCACTCACTCAGCTTCGCGACAGAAATCTACCCCCAGTATTTGATTTCTCACAGCTCAGATCCAATCTCGGGCAACAATGGTGGCATTTTATAAATTTCACTTGTTTTTTTCCTCTCTCTAAGTCTATTTTGAATCAGTTATTAAACGTGAGGATGTGATCATGTGATTTTGCTGCGTCTCTCGGTCATGCTGGGATGTTGGGAGATTACGCGGGCAGACAGACGCTTTTTTGGAATAATAAGAGTGTTTCCACAGGGGGATGATTAACTGACGGGGGGTGTTCGTGTTCGAGTACCTAATGAGATATTTATCCCAACGCGCAAAGGACGCCGCGTTACCGTTAACGGGGGATGACATAAGACAGAGAGATGTCAGGTTGTAAAGATGGTGTCATGTGATTGCACCAACGTGTTGATTCAAAATTGAGAAAAAAAAAGATGCATTCTGCATTTTCTTTCTTTTTCTTTTTTTTTTTTGCGCATAGATCTGCCATGATAGCGCGAGGCTCAAGGCAGCCAGCGAATGGGTGTTTATTTTTGGCCGGGTGGTGGGTTGGGTTGGTGTTGAGAGGTACTGAGGGGAGGGGATGGTGGTGGTGGGGGGATAATGAATGAAACCCCCTGCGCGTTCAGCGGGGATCGCATCAGTGTCACCCTATTGTCCCGCTGTGGCAAAGTGGGCGGATAGCAGTGTCTCTCTCTGCCCAATGGCAGGCACGACTCTCTTGAGAGTGGAGAGAGGCACTTTTCTGCCATGCAGAATCCCTAAAACCATCACAATTCCCGGCTCGCAGCCCCGCAGCACTGTGTAACAGCCTCCGCCGCTGAGAGATGACAGAGCCAATCTCAGCGCACACTCGGCCCTGGGAGCTCGGAGCTGCGTAGAGAGAGACGAGGACACGCGCAGCAACTTCTTTTTTTTCTTTAATCCGGTGCGACAGGAACGTAAAGCTAGGAATAAGGGACTTCTTTTTTTATTTTTTACCCTCCCTTCTCATCCTGTCCGGGTCGTCTCACTCAGTCAGAGCGTGGCCATTCGCTCAATGTCATCATGATCATCCTCTCGTCGCGCAGTGTACTGCTGTCAGTGTACTACCCGCAGATCTTCCTGATCCTGACGAGCGGCAGCTACCTGTAAGTTCCAGCCAATTAACGGCTCCTTAATTAACTCCGGAGGTCGCGCGCGTTTGTGCTTTTGGCCACAGAAGGACGCACGGGGCTTTGACGCTGCCCCCCCGATTGAAACCTTACGGCTGGGAAAACTGGCCATATTCTATTTGTAACAATTATTTATCCAGTCGAGATGTCCATGGCAGTTCTCCACGCCCAGAGATTTGAGATTCGGCGTAAGATGTTCTTTTTTTTTTGGTCACCAGGCTGCAACAGCACAGTGATCAGGCACAGCCCGAGTGGAAGAAATGTGGAAAAAATTTTGTTGGGCAATTTCATATATGTTACACAGGTCTTAGGTGGTATTTATGGCTGATTAGGTCGAGATTCCAAACCAACGAGGATACCGCCGGGGGAAACCGATCCACGTGGTCTCTAATTAGTTCGGAAGGCTCCGCGCTTTTTACGCGTACGAAAGTGTCTCACGAGGGGATCCTAATTAGCTGTGGCTCCTGCAAACATTTAGCCAGATCAAGAAAAAACAATCATCTGTGGTAACTGGTAGCCGACATGGATTCACTTTGGCCACAGAGTGGCAGAGATGTTCAAGACAATCGGATACGGAGATTCTTTTTTTCTCCTTCTCCCCTTTTTCTCCCTGCAAAGGACGACTCAATACAGTTTGTGCCGTTTTTACGCGAACACAGCTGCTCCATCTGAGTTCTAGGGGGGGATGATCGTCTCGATTTGGTAGATTCTTAGTCTAGTGTTAAAGTTAGTAGCCTCATGTCATGACAGAGTCTTTCTATCCGCCTGTGATTGACATTCTAAAGGGCTGCTGTTTTGAATTAAAGATATGTCACTTGCAGGAGAAAAAAGGAGAGCACCGGCAATCTTACATTTTCCAAAATAATTATATTCACCCACGCTCCCTTCTTTTTCTGTCTTCGCTGCCCGGAGACCCCAAACCTGATGCTGAAATAGATGTGGTTTTTGGTTTTCTGCCGAAAGTGGGCTCCACTGCTGTGTATATTGAAAGCTTTCACATCAAAAGCTTCAGAAAGTCGCTTGTTTTTGAATATTTCTTAGTATTATTCCTGTTGAGGACTAACCATTGGACCCAAAGTGGAGGCTGATTGAATGTGAAATAATGCGAAAACAATGCCCCTGTGATCAAAACTACAAAGCTGTATGTTTTGGACTTTTTAAACAGTCTGCCTCACAGTCTGGTTGGGAGGAAACGGTACTCACTGCTCCAGTGGAAGTCCTGTGTATGTTTGTATTGTTATTGTTTAGTCAGAGTGTGAGTTCCAGAGAAGTGAAAGCAGTAGTATATATACACCTATTTGGTTTTGAATGTTTGGACTCAACTTACAAGTAAATGAGCAGCAAAAGAGGGCCATCGTGTTGAGCCCTGACATAGCCCTCGGCTCCTAGAAAAGCTTTTATTCCCATGGTTACGGCCTGTCCCGGGGACTTTGGTTTGGCCACTTCGCGATAGAAGATGCATTTCTTAAAGCCTGATGTGTTAGATGTGTCAGATTGTATGTGTTCCCCGTCTGTAGATGGCTGTAAGCACACAGTGTGACTTTCCTTTGGTCCACTCTTCTCTATGAGGAAACACTTTTAGGTTTACAGGTCTGTAGGTTTCTTGGTTTACTCACAATTTTTTAATATATGCTGTGCAATTTTGTAAGGAGATTGCTTTGCAGCAAACAAAAAGCAAACAAATCAAACACTAGTATCACTTGGTTGCCAGCTACATAGTTGATGTATTTGTCTATAGGAAATCGAAAATACAACTAAAGAACTAAACTGGTGGGAGTCTGAGGCACTAGTCTGTGTTGACCATCTATCTGATGGGAGATCTGTGCGAGCCGTCCCCAAGCTGCTGGCATACATACAGAGTATACGCTAAGCAAACAGAATCGCATTTGTGCACTTTGATGATGCAGGGATTTAAAAGCTTAACTCTGGAATTCTCTGGTGTTTGATGGTTCGGGGCGCCCGTGGTAGACTGTGTTCTGCGAATTATCAGGTGAAGGAAATGAGGAACAGCCAAGACAGGAGGTTATTAAGAGCTCCCATTGTCTGTCCTGAAAATACCAGTGTGCTGTTGTGCTGGTTTATTCAGCGGAGGTAGAAAGAAACAAGATACGAAACGACTCCAGTAAGTAGAAGCAAACTAGCACCAGTGAAGCTTAAAATCAATTTAACAAGAGAGGGAATTTCTCCACTTCCATGAGCTTTACCAGCCTGAGCAGACCGGATAATATTGTTGCCATGAACGACCACATGTACAGCGATGGGTCAAAAGGGGTCAGAAGAGTTTGTGTTGCTTTAAAAACAGAGAGCAAAGAGGCAGTGAAAGCAGTAGCAGGCTATACAGTGTTTACAGCAGACACAGAATGCACCAGAATGCACCTGACAAATGTCCCGTTGCCTGGAGGGAGATCTCGAATTGAACCAATTTGCTTTCTAGAAATGACACTCGTCGAGGCCCCTGAGTGTCATGAAGTTCTGTCTCTGCAGACCAGGACAAGTCACGCCCTTTGCCTAATCAAAATCTCAAAATCTGGCTAAAGGGGCTTCTTTTTCTGTGGAACTAAACATTTTTACATGCCTAACTTGTAAAGAAAAACGTGTTCTTAGCTGTCTTTTGTGGTCCTTTTTAGAGCAGTGTTAGCAAAATCAACAGTGCACTCACTGACACTCCCCTTTTATGCTTTTGTTAACTCCTGTGACTGCGAAACCAAGAGAATGTGTGCACTCCTTAGTTGGGTAACTGCAGCTCATCTCACAGCTGTTAGGACTTATTTGAACGTGTGCATTTGAAATTGAAATTCATGTTCGTAGGGAAAGTTAAGCAACCGTCGGAAGCGGAGTGCGGTTATCTGGTAGTGATTTCTATCTCGTCTTTGGTCTTAGTCAGGGTGAACTTGAATTGCCATCCAGAGGTCTGCCTGCCCCACCAGTTTTTCCATTTTCTCCTCCACGCTTTGCCACTGCTTTTAGCCGACGCACAAACGGCCTGTGTTAGCTCGCCCCGTTTGTGGTCAGTCCTTTCGGAGGTCGATGTCGTATTTCAAAGCGGGCCTCTCGCCGCCGTGTTCATCTCTGGCTCCCCCGTTCCTGACATGTTTGAAAGTGTGTATCTACATGGTTTCTGGGGCCGTAAACAGAACCCATTGCAGAGTCACTGCTTTGTTTAGTCCCAATCTGTTTTGGCCTTCTTGGGACGTTGAAAAAACAATCCTTGACATACGCTTTTACGTACATTTACGGCGAGGGGTCACATGTGTTTTACAGACTTAACAAAGCACGTCATTTTCAGTGCACTGTAATACAGAAAAAAAAAACATATGAATAAAGGTGCTCCCTATTGAAAACCTTATATATTTCATGGAAACCAGTCATGGGGTGTGGCTACAGAAATATCAGTGTACAGGCAGTGTTTGGTGAATGAAACCATGAGCTATGGTATTTAGTATGACATTTGTTTAAAAAGTTAAGACTGCATCTACAGCAGAGGAAGCTGAGCAAGTGCATATTGTATTTACATAAGAGCCTGGCGACCGTTCAGAGCACTATGGTACCCAACAATTAACAGAAAAGCCCAAACTCATTACTCAGACTCCCATTATCCAGAGCAATGTGGAATGGTGTTGTCAGTAGTTAAATAAGCATCTCTGGGCTCTTTTTCCAAAGTTTCCTTGTCTTCAGAACGTTTTAGTCCGGTTTAAGCTTTAAGATTTTTGCCGTAGCCATAATCGATGAAACAGTAATACCTTTATGCCGTGCGGCTTTTGGCTCATTATGGGATGTGCATCAATCACTGGCTGAATGTAATCCTTTTTTCTGGAGAATCTCACAGACCTAAGTCAGTTTGACAATCCTGTGAAAGTTCTAACTGAGTTTGTTTGCGTGTGTGTGTGTGTGGTTTGTGTCCGCTGGTGTGTGCGTGCGAACGCGTGGTGTGCTTCTCTTGCTCCGGCAGGGCCCTGTCCTCGGTGGTGGCTCTTGGTGCCAACATCATCTGCAACAAGATTCCAGGGCTGGCACCTCGCCAGCGGGCCATCTGCCAGAGCCGCCCGGACGCCATCATTGTTGTGGGCGAAGGCGCCCAGATGGGCATCAATGAGTGTCAATACCAGTTCCGATATGGACGTTGGAACTGTTCGGCACTGGGGGAGAGGACAGTCTTCGGTCAGGAGCTGCGAGTAGGTCAGTCTGGGTTTCTTTACGAAAGGGAAAGGGCACATCGGGTCTTTATGTCTGTATGTGGGCTCGGTTACATCGGCAGGGAATCATATTTTCAAAAATTATCACAAATAATCCAAATGAGCTCTCTGATAATGATTGTTTTTTCGCTTTATGCATTGTATTGCTTCAGTGAGGTACTAAATAACAAACCTTCAAATAGATTAATGCGGTATGTGACTATGAGATGACACTGACGAGACTTTGCAAAACCGGAGTTTTATCTCAGATATTGTGCGTTCCCCTATTGCTAAGCAGTTTTATTTTTGCTGCTTTGGATTGGCGAAAACATGGCGAAAACATCAATGCCTTTCGTATTAAAAAAGAAAACCGAAGCCAACGTACGATGCATGTTTTGAGCCATCTTATTGTCTCCGTTTTATGGAATTATACCAGAGGAATACCAAGAATGTGGCACCAGCCCCCGACCCGCTGAACTCCATCAACTGTGGCTCTTCCCAAGCCAAACCGAAGCTGCACACATCACTAAGTTTAAACTCAAAGCAGCAGCTCATCTTTTTGACTCTTCAGTCCAACCACGCTCATGAGGACTTCACACGCCGCCGATTCCTCCCCATCGATGTTGCCCTCGCTTTCGTTGACTGTGCATTTTTTCCCCTCCCGCTCCGATTGGTGCCGGCGTAGGGCCCGCTATGAGCCCGCTATGAGCCTGCCAGCGAACAGCAGGCCGACTGCCGATGTCAGAGTTATGGAAAAGCTACAGTGTAGCGCTCGGGCCCATAATGGGGAAAACGTATGGCTGAAAAATGATATCGTAAATGAGGAGACAACTAATGGTGTTATTGCAGAGAACCGATGTTGAACCGAAATAGATGGACACATCTGTTGTTAATCGAGCTAAATTGGTTGTGTCCATGGCTGGCTGGTTCAAGAGGGCGTGCGCATGCATGCGGAGAAAAAGGCCAAGAGCAAGCAAACATTTACATTTACGACGTTTTTTTTTTTTCTTCGGCGCTCTGCAAATGTCTTCTGCTTTGCTTTTTGTTTTACAGGGACATTTATACACTTCCTTTCATTTAGAAGATGCTTTGTTGTCATTACACTGCGGTTGGGCTGTGCATTTAATCCAGTGGTTCTGTTAACAATCACTTCTCTTAAGGAGTAGCTGAACGAGCCCCAGCTCCCTTTACAAAAGCATTTTGTCTTTCCTTTGTTGTAAAAAGCACCGCTTTCTTTTGTAACGGAGCTTGTGTTTTCCTCAACATTCCCACTTTTCATCAGTCTGGTCTCTTTTTTATGTTTAGTAATGGAAGCATCTGTGAATTTAATCTTCATTTGGGAATGTTGTTTTTAATTGTTTACATCAAGTAAAGTGATTCGCGGGAATCATCATTTTGTCATTGTTACGTACGTAGTTGTCGTTCTCCGACTGGTCTTTGTGAACGTTGTTGTATAACTTGTGTGTAAGTGCTTTGGTGATTCACATTGTGTTTTTGATCGTGAAAAGCCCAGTTAACGTCCCATGTTTAGTCAGATACGGGCTACGAAACACTTTGGGGTCTCTTCCACTTTCTGTCCGTTGGTTGACGTGTACACCCCAGTCGCTAATGGCGTCATCTGATATTTGGGCTCGCTTCAGCTGTTCTTGTTTGGTTTCCATAGTAAATCTGTACATATAAATGCTTAATGAGGCCGCACTGAGCACATCACTGTTGGTGTCCAGTTATGGTCAGAGAGCAATGACCTGCCCTGATTATCCAGTAATGATGGACCTTGGTGGCCCTCTCAATAAAGTATCCCAATAATGACGTCTTCCTTTAGATCCACCTACCAGTTGATCTCAATTGGAATGATCAATGCATATTCACATTTTAGGACTTTGGATTTTGTTGAGAAAGAATTAAAGGAGCCAAGATGGAAGGACTTTTTAGATTGTTTTTCCTTACATGTCATATCTTGGACTAGCGGGATTATGTTACCTTGTAAACTACAAAATGTCAGTTTTTATGCCCTCACCACATCCCTCATTCTTCTGGTACCCTTGGTAGTTTAGGAACATTTAACTAAACAAAAGCGTATTCGTACTTAGAGATCTATTCCCTCTGTCAACTATGGCTAGTCTTAGTTTTCCCCATTCAAGTTAATATGTTTTTTCCTTTAAGCTTGTGAAAAAGGGGAGATGTTTCACCTTGTTACATGCATCCATTTTCTATGTAAACTCTGATCAGTTTAAGGCCGTACTGGATTAGGATGGCTGAGTGGTGGAGTGCAATGGAGTCATCACTACACACCTGAGCTTTTAAAGTGAGACACAATCATACAAATGCACAGCTCAGATCATTTATGGAAGAACCAATGAACATGTTAGACTTTTTTACACACCTTTTTGTAAAGAGAGACGGGTAGTGCCCCTCTTCAGTGTCTTTCCTCTCCGTCCTGTGTGATTTTGCGGTCTTTTCTCAGGCCGGGAATGTTGTATGTTTGTTGTATGACTCCTCGTGCTCCCCTTTAATTCCCATTTAAATGTCTTTAATTGTTTTACTTAATTCAAGGCAGAGCATTGGCGTGAGCTTTAGTAATTACATCTGTGCAGCGATTCATACATAAGTGAGGTTTGGTGGCCACTGATAAATCTGCTGACTTGACTCAGATCTGGGCTATTTGTCTGTGACCGCCAACAGTTAAGGTGTGATGGGTCACATTTATCAGTGAAAGATGAGACTTTAAAAACTCTGTTCTGTCAGTTAAAGCTTTTAAATCCGAATTCCATAGTTCCCATATCCTATTGTGGCGTTTAATTGGCATATAGAAGGTATAGTGTGGATAAAATGAATCGTTTTACGGGATGATCAAACAAATGTGTCAGTCCCATTCATGATCTGCTCCACTGGATAGGAAGAAAGGGAATCATTTAAGTCTTTCTTTTAAAGTTTTAAATGACAGCTTTGCCACTATACAAAGTCTGCCAGAAAGCACGAGGACGTAGACAAACGCCTGGTCGACTTTTCAGGTGATGTGTGTATGTGAGTGCAGCAGAAATGGTTGCAGTTTAGACTTTCGATCCGCTCAGGTTTGGTGTCTATCTGTGTCTACGCACGCACACATATAAAAAAAACAAACAAACAGGGAGATCAGGATCAGAATCGAAGCGTTTATGAGGAGAAGTCGGGTAGATACTGTCGACTTTAGAATTGTTTACACCATTGATATTGATGCACTTTCATTTAGTCCTACAAGATACCCTGTTGGATAAAGGTATTTGCTTAACATCATGCATCTTGGCTTAGTGCATACTTCCCTGCTTTTGGTCGGAAGCCCGTTGGATGCGATCTGACTCTGCTGCTTCAGTTCAGCAGTGTCCCACTAGGTCATCATGGGAGACCACAGACACCACAGCTACTGCAGAAATCCCTTGCCATGTAGACATAGTGGAAAAGTGGACGATTGCATTTTCACTCAACACCTTCATCTCAAGCTCCCAGTGTTTGTTGATCGTGATCGAAGATGTAACCATGTTTTCTGACCATGTCTGTGTATATTATGGAGCTCTCTAGCATGGCATATGAAATCATGGAATACACCCCCCTTCAGCGAAATGTTCCAGTTCCTTCTACGACTTGCAGATGATGATGTGGGAACATCATCATAATCAAGCTCTGGGGAAAAGCCGTTCACGTTCCATTCCCATTTAAGTTTTTCATTCAAATCCCTCAAATTATGAACACTAAACCTTTCCCCCTGTGCTATGATCCAGTCTTAGTTTTGGACTGGAGGGAGGAGATGTCGGCATTTTTTCAAGAGCTAAAGATCAGCCGACCGCAAGTCTAATGCATTCTCTCTGTGCTGCCTGCACTTGGAGGCAGTCCCTCTATTCTGGAGCTGCTCCATAGTATTACATTTGCTTTCCAAGAGAGCACACATTAATACTTGGGTTGTTTAGCATTGCAGAGCTTGACATATCTTAGACTGGTCATTCGATATTTATTTCACTCTTCTACTATAAACAGAGAAGTAAGTTCAGCTTTGAGCTAAAAAAATCAAGGCAGATGAATTAATGTACAAAAAAAAAAAGTAATTAAACCGTTCCTGGTAATGCTGCACCTCTCTCCCTCCACAGAATCGGTGTTTTGTGAAAAGTGTTTGCTCCGTAATCACGCCGTCTCTGACAAATTGGAGAACAACACCATAAAGTTGAAGTAAGATAGGAAACTGGCAATTTATGTGCGTCCCTGTTTCCCGTGTAAAAAGCAGATTTAGTGTTCCTCCCCCGTTCCCTGCTATGTTGTTGGCATTGGTTGGTACCATGGGTTTTTGAAAATATGGAATTAATTATCCGCTGCTAAAAGAAGTGGGTGTTATTGAGGGACTTGTTTCAGTCTATTAAGAAGTAATAATAGAATTAGAGACAGATACATCAGTGAGTTCAGGGAGAAAGTGAGGGGAGGGTTCGGGATACGACCCGCTAACGTGGTCAACCCTTCAGTCATAATCCTTGGCCCAGTCGGTGGATGAATCACTCTGTTTTGAATATTCCTGTCAAGACCGATCCCAATAGCTGTGATTTGTTGATAGCCTTTTTTCAGTCTATGCATATTTAATTGTGTCCATGCACTCGTTAAGCGCATCTAAAGCGCCATGTGGATTCTTTTATGCTCGCATAGCAGCTCAATGTGCTTTTGACCCGGCATGTAACCATAACATGCATTACTTTATGCAAACTCCACGTGCAGAAAAATGAGGATGTTTTGGTAAAAGGCTAATCTTTTTCGCCAGTACAAATACAATTATTAGTCGTGCATTCTGTTACCAGGTTAATTTAGAAAGGATAAACAAATTTAGAACGGCAACATGCCCACAAAAAATAGTAAAAAAAGTAAGGGAAAATGATGCCGACCTCTTCAGGGTGTACCACACCTTACGCCAAATGACAGCTGGGAGAGGCTCCATACACCACTAAACCGCAAACTCTGTTAGCAAAAAAAACAAAAACAAAAAAAGCTATAAAGTTGGAAACAATGTTTGTATTCCGCAAAGTTGTAGTTAGCCGGAAAATACATTTTTATGTTGCACAACTGCAGCAATACAGTCCTCAAATGGTGGAAAAGTGCATAGAAAGAAACACGAGAAACAATTGGAAGTTGTATCTTTATGCAAACGGAGCCAATAATTTGTCAATAATTTCTGAAATCAAATAAATTAGGGAATACATTGAAAATCATTAGAAACTAACAACTTCTTCAGTTTTTGCATGAAATAGGGCTGGTGTTTTGCTTTACTTTTTTTTACATGCATCACACTTTTCATGTGATATTCAATATTTGTTATCAATACTACTTTTTTTGCACTTTTAATGACATGTTTTGACTCAGGAAAGCCTTATCCTGTGTGCAATCAGACATTCCTTTGGCTAACCACCTGTAACAGAGATGCCCTTTACTTAAAAGACCAGTCTCTGAACACCTTACAGCTCTGTTCAAATTGCAATGCACTTGAAGTCAGCGATTAGAGCTTGAAAATGGACACCTTTCAACGGCTACACTCAGCATCAAAGGCCAACACTGGCCCCCTTGTCATAAAATACTCCGCTCTGGTTACTCACTGTTTGACTTTCCAGCCAGTTTGTCACCGTCCTGATTCATGCTTTTCTTCTCAAAGAGGTTTCTTGTGCTGGCAGAGAAACGTTGCAAAAGTTCTATCATCCCGAAACTGGCTCATTGCACAAGAGTAGACGCAGCACTTGAGCAGGTAAACCTTTTCTACCGAGGGAACACAAGCTAGTATTTTTATTTCCAAAGCACTGTTAAAAGAAAAGTCAGATGAAAATCTGCATCAACAGAACAGTTTAAACGTACTCAGTTAAAACGGGCAAGATATTGTTAATCAATGTTGGAGTAAAACAAAAGGTCTACGAGGAAAAGAAGCATCCCTTCCTCTGTTTCTGCCTTGAGTTTTTATTTATTTACTCATTTCTGTCCTTCATGACAGGCAACGTACTGTGAAAACTGTGTGTTAGTAAACACAAATATAAAGTTCAGTCTCTAGATTCCCCCATCATTCATATATCGTTCACCGTGACAGCAGATTGTTTGATCCCCATTTTCATTGGGTTCCCAATGCACAGGAAGTTCGATCATTCTCCTGCATGCCTAATCGGAAGCCCCAAAAAACGTCCAACCACCTGACAGGACTACTACGATGCTACGGGGGTCAAACCGGCATCTGATCAGATAAACGCGCAATTGAGTCAACAGGTTCATTGAAAACCACTCGAGTGGAAAGAACTCCAGGACTGGCATGCATTTGGTTGGGGGCTGGATTTACTTTTACATTTGTGCATTTATCAGACGTCTTTATCCAAAGCGACTTACAAAAAGAGGGTTTAACATTCAACTACAACACCAGTTACACACTTACCTTAGCTTGAGTGCAATATGCTAGAAGATGATTTAACATTAAGGATTTAACATTAATTAATGATTTAGATTACATTGCTGGATATGCAGGGCTTCCGGAAGCATGGCTCATTCTAAGTGGGAGGGGAAAGGTTGCTTTGGACACATATCAGTACTGAGGTTGATTTCTGAATTCCCAATATGAACGGTGGTGGAGAATAAGTAAGTGCAAAGAGGATGTGGTTGGTTTGAGCTTGGGGATATTGGCTTAGTGCACATGGCATTGTAAAACCTGAATTTATTGAATAAAGCATCTGGTGTCTGTACTCATCCTGAACTGATCCTGATATGATGCTTTTGCATAGCTGTAATTTTCATATTAATGTAGGATTTCTTTGGTGTCAATTACACTTCCCTGATTAGTAATTTGTGATAATTTACAATACATTCCTCGCTAGAACTGCTAAAGTTACAGTCACCCTTTTAATTAACGATAATTGCAACCACATTCAATTTGTTTTCGAAGATTTCAGGTTGATACAAATTTGCGTTTTCCCACAGGTCTACCATTTCTCCTCTCACATGCCGCACTACATACCCTCCATCTGAGGACGACAAAATGCTTGCAGATAATAAATGCGCTGGCGGGGTTCCTTCCCCTTCTCGGAATTGGTTGATGGTCATTTGTGGTGAAATTGTATCCCAGCAGAATGCAGAAAGTACAACAGCGCAGTCCAACCTTTGGCTAATAACGAACGGACGAGAAAATCTATTCAAATGACCATGTGGTTCCATTTGTGCTTTGTTTTACTCATTTTGACAAAGCGAGAGGAAATGCAAGCTGAAATATTAATTCTGAGTGGAATTTCTTTCTCCTTTTAAATCACGCTGTCTTAAAAATAGATATTTTTAGCTAAATGTCAGCTGCAGGAGACGCTTTTTTTCCCCTTGAAAGCAAAAAGTTGGTTTTGCAGTGTAATTTTTGGCCCTGGGCATGGTCAACCCCATTTCTATTCAGAATGAAAAAAAAAAAAGACAAATAGATGAAAATAAGAAAAATATTATGGTGTAACACAAGTCTAAATCCACACTAACGTCTTACAGGCTAGTGTTGCAGTATGGCTGAGAGGGTTACCCTGTTGCTGCCCTGTGTGATATTTGAGCTTGGTCGGGTGGTAGTGAATGATATCCAGGAGTTGGTGCGGTGTCAGACAGTTGGAAACTCGTTTGTCGGACTTTTGGGCATGCTCAGATATGGAATCATCCACCTATTTGTGTTATTCCGTATAGCGAGATGCACGTTACGGAGCAGCCAAACTGCGGATTGACTCCTGGGCGGCCGGGTCCTTGCCACCGTGCGGATAACGGCATGGAAATGACGCGTGCGTTGTGTTATGGTGGAACGGTGGTGGATAAAAGGCCCCATTTTTCAGCCCGTCGTCATGTGGGTGGCTGTAATCCTCTCTGCTCTCCTCCGTGCGAGTCCGAAGACACACGTGCGCGTGTCTGTGTGCAGGATGTCCCCGCCGACTTTATCAGATAGGGGAGTCTGATGCTTTGTTGTTGAACAGTCTGTGGGCTGTGGTCACCGTGGCTCGGCAAAGGTCATCTCTTAGTCGTTTTTCTCCGGAATGGACGCCGTGCGTCCGTATCTTGGGCGGGGATTCTCGTCCTACGCAATCTGACGGCGCTATCGCGGCCAGGCCCCCCTTTTTCCTTGTTCATTCATCTCCCCGGCGGACTGCGTGGGTGTGTCGGGAGCTGGGATCTCTCTTCCCTCTCCACTGTCTCCTGCCCACCCACTGTCTGCTGAGTTGGCCCCTGGGGGTCGTTGTGGACGCTCGCCCTCGGGCCCCCAGTGTGTGTTTGCTCGTGTGTGTGCGTGTGTATGTGTCATTTGCCCCCGCACCACCCCACACACCCCACACACCCCCCACCCCCCGCAGCACTTTGTTATCGGTGGGATCTGTGTCTGTCTGTGTCTGCCTGTGTCGCTAGACTCAGGAGGAAGCAGGATGCGAGAGGATCAACTGTAATCTCGCAGCGCGCTTTGTCCCACACAATCCCGCTCCGATCAGTGTATTCTCTACATGCAGGGGCTGCCACTGGACATTTGCATGTGCCAACAATCACACCGCTGTCAGAGCTCGGAGCGGGGGAAGACTGTGCGGACCGGTGGCAGAGAGGTGCCGGCAGGGGGGGAAGAAGCCCGGAGATTTTATTTCGGGGAGCGATGAAAATCGGCAAATATGTAAATGTTGTGTCTGTTTCTATTGGAATGAGAAAGGAAGGATGTCATCAGTGGCGTATTTGACTAGCTGATTATAGTGATGATGGTAATGATATCTTCAGGGATTGGATGCGGTATTGGTATTCATCTGGGTAAATATGTTTCCACTGAAGATGAAACAGAGTCAAATAGGGTCGAAATTGAGGAAAATCCTCAACACTGTCCTCACCTGAACTCTATGATTACCCAGCACGGCACGCACAGGCCTCACATTTCCAGACCTGAGCAGGTGAGATCCTGATTCGCTCTCATCATTAGGATGAAAGCAGGCGGGGGGGGCGGGAGAAGGATTTGCGCTTGTTTAAGCAAGTCTGGGTGCTCATACAAAAAGCTTTATCTGCACCTCAGGGAGATCACACAAGAGAAAGGATGCTTTTGAAAAAATCGTTCCTTCCAGAGCAATTTTCTATGCCTGGGAGGCGGCTTACTTAAATTCCCATCGTTTAATACAGTCCCGGCAAGGCCAATGCTCGCATAATTGTTTTAGCTTTACAGCTCAAAGCCCTCTTTCTTACGCCGGGAGCCTGCAGTGGGCGGCTGTGCAGGAGTGTGTCACTTCCCCCGGTTCTGCTGCTGCATGATGTGAGCTCTCCCAGAATGTGGAGCCTAGTGCTGGTAAAACAATATTATTTTATTGTACAGGAACACGGCTGTGCTAATTCCTCGCGCTGCAAACCTCACGGACCACAGCTTTGTCTATAATTTGCCGGGAGCATATTTTCATAGCAACGGTACATAAAGCGGAACGGAAAACAGTAGTACAGAGCACATTAGTCAGTTCAGTGATTGGTATACAAAGCTAGGGGTTTTCCTCCAACTTTCTTCCCCTTCCTTGGGGCCCAGGAGCCAGTTTTGGGCATCAGCTCGGCTTTGGTCAGAGCTTGCTTTGGGCAGATTTGGTGCCATAACTTTACATGCCGGGCAATCTAAAATAACTGTTTTTACGGCGTGTACTTGAACTTATCTCATTAGCTACTGGTTTGCTGAGGTTTTTTGCTGTCACGCTGGAAATTAGCTGGGCAGTGTTTTCATAAAAGTGTTTCTAAGCTGAAACTGGGGACCCTCTTGGCTCTAGCATTCAACTTGATTTGTATAGTAGTGGAAGCACAGCTATGCCAGGGGAAAGAGCGGGGAAACATTATAACCTGATGTTTTTTTTTCTTCTTTATTCCGAAGTTAGTGAGGCTGTATGTGATTTCCGCTTCTGAGATTTTATTGCTTTTTAACAGCTGTAAATTGCCGGGTGTGCTTCTCACATATTTTACTCGCATAGCGCTTAGACAAAAAAAAACAAACAAACAAACATAATGTTATGTCAGCCCGCATTACCACAAGTGTAAAGACTCCTGGCCACCAGCAGGTGACACTTTTCCCTTTGTTCACCCGTGGTGCCATTTGTCTGTGCCAGGACCTTCTTTTTGCCGAACAGATAGGAAGCTTGAGACTAAAGTGTACCTGAGATGTGACTTCTTATGCAATCCAAACCCTCCCGTGTCCCCCGGGGGTGTGAGTGCATGTCAGGGATGAGCAGACTGTAAAAAGCTTTCCTCCACCACCAACAGAAACATTTCAGCACTGCACTGCTGGACTCCGCTGGTCCCTGTGCCTTTTTCTGAGCCTCTGCATTTTTGGAATTTGCACTCATTTGTGCTTCTCTGTAGTTTTTTTCATTTGCTTTTCTAAAATCCACTCTTGCTACTGTTTCCCTGCCCCTCCTCACCTTTGCAGTCATTAAGTCGGATCTTAGCCGGGGTGTTTGCATGCCTCATTGTCTGCACATCTTCCTTTGTGCTTGTGCAACCTGAATAGTCACAATCAGAATCAGGTTTCATGGCCGACTATGCTGAAAAGAACAGGAGGAATTTGTTTTCTGGTTTTAAGCTGCTTCTTGCCAGCAGAAAAAAAAGAGAAAAAAACAAAATAAAAACAAACTCCACGCTAAATGTAAGACGAGGAAAATCCCCCACCAGCTTTGAACACATTTGACTTCTGTTTTCAGTAAAACAGGTTATGCAGTCGATTGTGTTGTTTATTTGTCTCACTGCTCCAGCCATTTGTCTGAAAATGGGAAATAAACACAGCAAAACAAACCACAAGGCTTGTTTTTGGAGAGTGGCCTCCACAGCCAGTCCTTAGTCCAAGTCCCATCAGTATATCTTTTTCCTTTTCCTCTCCTGTCAGCAACATAGTCTAACCATGGTCTGTGATCAGTTAAGAA
This sequence comes from Menidia beryllina, assembly GCA_013363375.1. Taxonomy (NCBI): domain Eukaryota; kingdom Metazoa; phylum Chordata; class Actinopteri; order Atheriniformes; family Atherinopsidae; genus Menidia; species Menidia beryllina. Next base: position 8,707,694 of record JABUIW010000072.1, read on the forward strand.
ACCAAGGCCCGTTGAGGTCAGTAGCTGTGTTACTACATCATCTAGCCCATGCTACACTTGAGCTGCCTGTATAGTATTGTTGGTTATAAATCTCCTCTGCTGTGTCATGTGAATTTTGGCTAGCAGCGCGCTTGCCTCTGTCTCTAAACACAGATTTCCATTTTAGTGGAGAGCTGCTACATCCAGAAACGTCTTTTTGTGTCCCAGTTCCGGCAGATGGTTGAGAGACATGATGGGCATCGCAGCCGGGGCGAGTGTCCAAAGTCATGTGGTCAGTTAATGTGAAGGCCAAAGCTTACTGAGTCAGTAACTTTGAGTGCATTTCTGGTTTTAGCCCCAAGCGCAGAGGTATGACAGGATATTTTATGGCTGTTCGTGACATCCTGTACCTGTTTCTGCACAAAGCAAGGCAGATCTTTACCCTCACTTCCTATTTTGGCCAGAGGAGCAGACACTTGCCACTAAACTCTATTAGACATCTGGTTTAATATTTCCCCCCATTCTTCTCTCCTGGATGTTTCCAAATTCATTGAGGTTTTTCTGGTCACTCCAATTTTCCACTGGCAGCTAGTGAGGCTATCCCAGGGTGGTTCCTCCTGGAGTGCTGTCAGAACTCTGGGGCTTGCCTCTTTAGGGATATTTCCTGCTCTTATGGGTGCTTTTCCTCCTCCAAGGTGCACCAGTTTCAAGCCTCATAGTGCAGTATCGTCTACATTTGCAATATTTTTTCTCGCGTGTGATCTGCTTGTGGGATGTATATTTTTTCCTTGAGAAGTTCAAAACTCAGTCGACTTCAAAACGGGCTTGAATATATGGCTTAGGGACCCACCCTTTCTCTGGAAACTGCCTTTATCCTGTTTTAACCATTACAGGAACGCTCCCCTTTGTGTATCTATGTGAAAACTGAACTAGTGCGAGGACGGGGGGAATAGTGTGAGCATGTAGTGTATTTTTATTATGTGGCCTGTCACTGAGCATTGCATGTGTGTGAATGCATGAGTGCATACGAGCGGCTACATTTGTGCCTGTGTGTGTGTGTGTTTGTGTGTGTGTGCCTGAGGTGGGGGCAGCAAAATCTTACCACAAGCTGGTGGGGCGCAGCGCTGCTGCTAACCAAAAAAGCAAGTGGTTGTGAGCCAGTCCCAACAGGGCAAACCTGTGGCTATGGTATAAGCTCTGCAGAGCCAGTCCCAGGATAGGAAATTAACAGTGGCTTTGGGTGAAAACATCCCTGAGAGTTCAGGAAGTGCCCCTGGGACTAGAATAAGAAGTGTGAAATCTCTCAGAGGAGGAAATGAAATGGAAAACAGCTGCAAATGGCTGCATAAATACCTTATATTTAGCCCCCATGTAAATTAAACTGTCTAAATAAGGAGATGAACGTACGCATTATAAAATCCCGTGTTTAAGTGCCGTTAGTATCCTGCTTCACCTAAAAGAGTTATTTCCAGGTTACTAGGGGCAACTGGTGGCTCTTGTAAACGAAGCAGACTATACGCAAGGCAGGCAAGTAGACATACAGTGTCTAGATCTTCCGAGTGTATCAATAATTTGATTTTTGTAAAATTACGCTCAGTCAGAAGACAAAAGGGACCAAAATAGACAATTTTCCACAGACAGTCTCAACAGACTCAGAACCAAATGCCTTATTTATGTTTTAATAACAAAAGCCTACTGTGGCCTGAATAAAAATAAAAATAATATATAACTAAATGATAACGGTATACACAATGATAATGATATATACAATTATGTATTATAAGAGCCTTCGTTTCTCTCTATTCCTGTTGTCATGTGGATTCAAATCCATTGAGCTTGCTTTACTGGGCTAGTAGAGCTTTGTCAGAAAATTAAAGTAATTCATTTTTGTGTGTCAGATAGTTTAATTACTTTTAGTAGTTTTTGTTGTAACAAAAACCTTTTATATGCTTATCCCCAATAGGTATGCAATGACAACACCTGCCAGTAACTTAAGTGACATATGCTTCATCAGTACTTATTTTCTTTCTTTCTTCCTAGAAAAAAAAAGTTAACATCACCTCCTTTACGATCTCCTGAGGACTTGTATGTTTTATAGACATTTTTCTTGGCTTCACAACACAGGTGTTGCATTTTTTTTCTCTCAGTTTTGAAGTGTCTTAGATTGTGCTTCCCTGCAACTCTGATGTAATCACTTCCTTCATTTGCTTCCTTTAGGATATCTAGAATGTTCACATATCTCAGTCTGTTGCACCCACAATATATTGATCAGCTCAGTTGTACATTAGTGTTTTACAAAATGATCAGTTGTTTGAGCTCCTGGTCAACTCTTAAAATGTTCTTTTGTATTTATATTCCAAGCTGCTGATGGCATCTGGCCGGTTTGAGCTTGTTAAAGACAAACTGAGGAGCAATAGTGCATGCAAGGACTTGACTGGTTATCATTCCATAACAATAACTTTTTAAATAAATCATTAGGGCTCATCTATCAAGACACTACGTAGAAATAGATCCATCGCTGAGAAATTTCTTAATCTTTATTCACCTCCACAAACTGAAAACTCCTGCCATGTGTGACATGAACTACTAACATCCAGAACCAGGTTTTTAATATGTGTTTTTTTTTTCTTAACTGGTCAGGAGAATATCCTAGCTGTTCCTTTGAAAACCATAACTGAAATGACAAATGAACAAGAAGCCTTTGGCTCAATGAAATGCTGGAAAGAGAATGGATACATTTTACCTGGAGAAGTTTCAATAGTGGCAAGTGAGTACATTACACAACGCACATCAAGGACTTACAAAACATTCCTCTCCAAAGGCTGAAAGGCCCCTTGAAACACTCTGTGGTTTGCCTTGTTTCTGATGCTCAGTCCCTTCCAAATTACTGCCACTTGAAGGGAGAACAGGCTTGTAATAACCCACAGCCCTCTTTAGAGCAGGAGGTGCCTTTTAAGTCAGAGCCTTCTCTACACATTAGGAGAGTAGTGGAGAACTCTGAGATATTTGGGCAGGGAGAGGAATTGTCTGGAGTGGTTGTTGTCATCATCCTTGTGGCCAAATGCGTCCCCCAGTTGTGTGTGAGGCTCCTTTTTCGTCTGAACATCCATCATTTATGTGCCACATAAATGTTGGTATGACAAGTGTGTGACTTATTTCAGTGCTGACGCGGTAAATCATCAGACTATAAACTACAGACTACATGTAGGAATTGGATTAATCATTTACGAAGAACTGCCCAATGTTTTCAGATTATTGGCACTCAGATGTGTTGGTCCTTTACAATGATATAAGACCTTTTCATTTTTTCCAATTTAAGGGGTTTAATAACTTCCTACCTGATGCTTTAACGGCAGCACTTTTTTATTGCTTTTTTATATGTTTTCTGTAACCTGATTTGTGCTGCTCAGGTTCGGAGGGACCTGACCACCATCCAAGATCTCACAAATCAAGAGGAAGAGAATGTTGTAGGGAGGTGCAAACATGCAGTCTGACAGGCATACCCATCGGCAGCTTAGAACTGATTAAATTAGGATATATTTCTTTGGATTGGAGGAAAATGGTAGAGACAAGTTCCTCAGTCGAGATACAAATGACGAACTTACTGCTGGGTGTTAACAACTGCCCACATGAAAACATTTCATATTCAACTTATGTAATTATTCTAATTTCTTTTTCTCAAGACACACAATTGAACACATTTCATCACAAAAACCCTCAAGAAAAGGGGTCACAAGGTCAATTCTATGTTCAAGGAAACATATCTAAACACATTCAACCTCGACTTAGCTGCTTATTCAGTCTCTTGCACTCTTTTGTGACATTCGTTTTCTCTGGCAACTCAGAATGTTTCCCCTCTCGTCTGTAATCGGTTGGAGCGAGGCAGTGAGACCTGCAGACCCCAGCTGTGTGAAATGTGGGCAGCAGTACAAGGTGCTCCTGCAGAGGAATTCAGCACTTTGGACAGCACCTAGACCAGCTCTCCCTACTCTGGAATTCCAGCACTGCACTCTTGCAGGCCGGGCCCAAGGATTTTGCGGTCGGAAACAAGACCACATTCTTACCAAGGTGCAGGAGGGAAACTGTTTTGGAAAGGGGAATTGAAATTTGTGACTTATCAAGACAAACGTGCCAGACTCTGAATATCGGGCGCTGTTAGAAACAAAGGAACTCTCCGCACCGTTTGGTATTGCGACTAAAGAGGCGCACGGAAAAGTTTGGATGTAGCTGTGGAACGACGTTGGACTCGCTGTATTTCATTCTAGGTCGTCTAAAAAAATAAAAAATCTCCTCTCTCCCTCAGGCAGCCGGGAAGCAGCTTTCACCTATGCCATCACGGCAGCGGGGGTCGCCCACGCCATCACGGCGGCGTGCAGCCAGGGCAACCTGAGCCAGTGCGGCTGCGACCGGGAGAAACAGGGCTATTACAATCAAGAGGAAGGCTGGAAATGGGGCGGTTGCTCGGCGGACATCAAGTACGGCATCGAGTTCTCTCGCCGCTTCGTAGACGCCCGTGAAATTAAAAAGACTCCCCGACGCCTGATGAACTTACATAACAACGAGGCGGGCAGAAAGGTAATGGAGGCGTCTCACATGGTCGCGGCTCAGATTTTAAGAGAAGTGGTCATGGTAAAGGAGCATCTCCTTAAATCAAACATATTTGTCCTCAAATGATGATTTACGAGGTGTTTAGTGTCAAGCAAAAGGGTCCCCTGTTTAAATCTGCATGTTCTCCCTGTGGGTTCTCTTTGGGTGCTCCAGTTTTGTCCAAAAACATGCACGTTAAGTTAATTGATTATTATAAATTCTCCTGAATGTGAGTGCGCGTGGTTGTTTGTCTCTGTGTGTCACTGCAATGGAACGGCGACCTGCCTTTCACCCAAAATGAGGAATTCTACTGGATGTAAGGCTTTAGACATGTTATCAAAGTCTAACAAAAATTCTCACCCAAAAAAAATGTAATTTTAAAATTGGGTTTGCTCGTCAATTACATAAAGTATTGCTCCCCTAAAGATTTTCTCAAATGTGTGCTTCCACATATTGATGCAGAGATGGGTGTGTCGATGTTTTGCAGCGAAGAGAGACAAACAGTCCCAGAAGCAGTCATGCAGTCATGTGTTAGACGACTGTGATTGATCAAACTGAGTAATTAATCGCCCCGTTAACCTTTCGGCAGCTTGTTTAGCCTCAGCCAATTATTGTGATTTCTTTTGATCCGAGGAGGGAATCTTTGATTTATGAGATCATATGTTGGGAAACTTAATTTTGGGCATGTTTGTTTGCCATTAATCCTCCCAGAAGAAGCATGGAGGATAGATACAGAGATAAAGTGTGAGGGGTATATAAAAGAGAAGATGGTATGCTGACAAATGGATCTCATTAATAACTTGGACTTTATCTCGTCCACTGGAGTGTGGCCACTGGCTGCCAGATGGAGGACAGCCATTCCTCCTTTCCAGGTCCTTTCATGGAATTATGAAGTGTAAAATTAGGAACAGGATATTATTGCAGTTGTCTGCACAATACCAAAACATGTCACTGCCATTTGACTGCCCCTATTCAGAGTTTGAATCAGTTCAACAATGGCGGTGTTAACACAGCAGACTGATAGGGTCTGCGCTGCATGCCACGGTGTTGGCATGTTGATCTGTCAGAGCTGGCACTGTTCCTGCTCTCACTCTGAAGTGCAGGAGCCCAAACTTATTCATTCATTCGCAGCATATCGCTTGCTTGATCGCACACACTCCTTTTGCTTTTGGCAGAATGGAAAACCAGCCGATTAAAAAAACAATAAACATCTGAAGCTTGTTATGGATATGAATACAGAACACATTTGTAATACATCAAAATATAAATCTGAACACCTCCGACAATATATGGACATCCTGTAGGTTTGTGAAAGTGAAAGCAGACACTTCTTAAAAATCATTCTATTTCTAAAAACAATCCTTTGAAATTGGCCTTATCTAGGCCCTAAAGTAGTTAAATGGAGACTCTGATTAAAAAGAATGCATAGTCTATCATATGTGTAATTTATCATTGGATAAAGATTAAGCCATACATGCAGAAGGAGTGTATGGAAAACTAAGTATATGGTTACTTCTTAATGACAGCCAAGTAGTTTCTGTATATTTGTAGAACTGAGGTTCTATTTATCTAATTCTAAGACATGGTATAGACCAGATTTTTTTACAGTGTATTTCTGACCCTGAGCTGCAGGAATGCACATGGCCACAGTCTGGACTAAACTATAGATGCAAACCTGCTTTACACCAGGGAAACCAATCCAAACTGCTCTACATACAAGTTGCTGTTTATCATTTTAATGATTGTACTACAAATACATTTTTTAAATTGACAAAATGAACATTTTTGGAAGTGAGAACAATCTCATTATTATTTTTTAATCATTTTCAGTTGGAGATGAGATGAGAGCAGTCTGAGAAGTTCTTCTAAAATGAAGATATGTTGTAGGGAGAACAAGTGTCCAGCCTGGCCTCCCAGCCTTATTACAGTATGGCTTTGAGTTGCCCACTTTAATATAAAAGATTGTTGGTGTCGTATGCACTAAAAAAACACCAATTTAAAATGGTTTCATCAATAATAAATTACAAGTAAAAGAGTAGAAGAAAAAGCACACTGACTCTGATGAGGCAGGAAACTGAATCTCCAATGGGATGGAGCTGAGATTTTGTTTTCCAATCACCAATATGGTCCATCATTAAAACAGAAGACTATAATTACAAGATTAGATTCTGTGACCAAACCGAATGTAAAAGAACACCCACTGAAACACCACATCCCTTAAATCTTTGCAAGCGAGGGGGGCGTTTGACAAGCAATCTTTTAGATGGGGAATCTGGTCATATTGGACTAATCAGTAACAGATCAGAGGCTTTGATGGACACAGTTTAAGTAAATGTTTCCATGCATCTGTCAGGCTTCCTATGCCAGGCATTCCATGTGGTTTTTGCGCCGTGCATTTTTGGAAATCCTTGTTCTGAATCAACATCGCGGCAAAACTGACAGCTGACCCCAACTTTTTATGGATTTGGCAGAGGAGGGGGGTCTCATGTTTTTTCAATCAAATGTCCTGAAACCGGGAAACTGTGACCACATGCCCGTGTAGACAAGACTGATAGAGATATGAACATCACTCGTGTATGTTCTTAAGTGTCAGATAGAAGGGGATGACTTCTGCCTCTGGAAAGGCCAGGAGCCAGGAAAAAAAGCTGCACGACCAAAGTTTTATACAACAAAGACACACGCTTTCTCCCAGCAAGTCAGGGTTTCATTAATTGGCCTAAAGGATTCATGTCTGGACTATTAGAGATGTGTTAATAAGATCTGTTTGAAATGTACCCTTACTTTCCTCGGTTTCTTTTGATTTTTAGATCAGCAGAACTTCAAAAGGGCAGAGTTTTTAAGGCTCATTTAAAAGGACTTGCTTTGTCTCAGTGAGCAAAGGATTAACACTTAAATACTGACGACAGCATACAATACTTACCATATGCGCAAGGATTAGAGGGGAGACTTTTTCCTGTTTGCCATATGCTCGAGATGACCTAAGAAAAAGTTTCTCATCCTAGAAGCCAGTCTAAGGCCTCTAGGATGAGAAACTCCCTAAAATGTGCATTGTTTCCAAACCCTATATCGCCATATGTAAACCTTTTTCCACTTTTAGTTTGAAAGATTATTATGAAGTCTCACTGCATTCGCAGTTATTTAAGTCAAGTTGGCTAATGGCTGCATAAGACACATGTTTATTTTTCTCCTTTCCTGATGTGGTTTAGAGAAGATATAGAAAATTACAGGGCGGGATATTAGCAGTGAATATAAGTTCCCATTTTTAAGAACATGCCACTGCTTGCAATACTTGACTTAAAACTCAGATATGTTTGGATTAGCCTTTTTCACAGAGATCAGCTGGATAAAACGGGATCTGTGCCTGTGACAGCAAGTGATCAGGACAATTATAACCTTTTAGAAGCATCATTAGGGGATAGAAATGCCGTTTTGTGTTCATGTGCACACAGAAGCAAAAGTCTACTGCTGCCTAACATTTTGTTCCTAAAAATAGTTTTATTTTGTAGACTGAACATTCAAACTAAGGAACTAGCCGATCAAGATGCATGCACTATAAAACAACAAGCCATAGAGGGAATGCAGATGATGGGATTAGACACTGAGTCGCAAAAAGACAGCTGGTTCCATGGCTTTGATCAGCTGGAACACATAGACAAAAACGTCAAAATATGCATTCAACTTTTATGCGATCTGCATGTATCAATATATTTAAGAAGAAGCCTGGTTTGCTTTTACAGAATCCATCAAAATAAACAGTGGAAAGCCAAATGGATTGCTTCCATTTGCAGAAACAACTGGAATCCAGGTTAGAAAGGGTGGATTTGGAATAAATGCTTTGTTTTTCAAAATATTAGATTCATGACGATATGTAATTAGCGACCATTAAGGTGACATGACATAGACTTGATCAGCGATTTCGCATTGACCGTTTATCGTTCACTTGACACTAGTGTTTTCCTCTGTTTGCTCAAAATAACCAAGTGTAACGTTTTGGAAGAGAGTTTCATGTTAGGTAGTCTTTACCTTCTCACAGGAACAATTGTAAATTCACTCCGCAACTTAACTATGTAAAGAAAGTGACTTAACACTGTGCTCCAAATGTGTTTAAGTCAAGGTTTTACTGATGTTTGTCATATGATTAAATCATACTCTTATCCTCCTTTGACTTTTTGAAATTCAGGTTTAGAAGTCAAACATTTTGCCAGCCCTATTAATCAAGGGGGGGTAATAGGGGAAAAAAATCTTCAATAAAACAATAGTGGCAAAAAGGGTTCTCCTAAGGCATTTGAACTGTCTCGCAACTGCATGTGTGGCACGGGCTGCAAAATTAACACAAAGGCCATAATTTATTCCATTTATACAGTTTTTTATGCCAAAAGTTGAACTAAACTTCAAATACCATAAGATCTGGACACAGGTTGCCGATAGCATGTTAGCAACTGCGAATGGGAAAAGTCATTTTGCGTCCCTCAAATACAGACTAATTCAGCCATGGTTTTTAAATGCTTAGGCTAAATGAGCGCTCAGGCAAGGCCGAAATCCTCTTTAGTGACGTGTGTTTGTCTGCTCTGCAGGTTCTGGAAGAGAGGATGAAGCTGGAGTGCAAATGCCACGGCGTGTCGGGCTCCTGCACCACCAAGACCTGCTGGACCACGCTTCCCAAGTTCCGCGAGATCGGCTACGTACTCAAGGACAAGTACAACGAGGCGGTGCACGTGGAGGTGGTGCGGGCCAGCCGGCTGCGGCAGCCCACCCACCTCAAGGTGAAGCAGACTCAGGGCTACCGCAAGCCCATGGAGACGGACCTCGTTTTCATCGAGCGGTCGCCCAACTACTGCGAGGAGGACGCGGCCACGGGGAGCGTGGGCACCCAGGGACGCCTGTGCAACCGCACCTCGCCGCACACGGACGGCTGCGACCTGATGTGCTGCGGGCGGGGCTACAACACGCACCAGTACACCAAAGTGTGGCAGTGCAACTGTAAGTTTCAGTGGTGCTGCTTCGTCAAATGCAACACGTGCAGCGAGCGGACGGAGGTGTTTACCTGCAAATAGCCGCGCCAGGGGGGGACGCCGCTTTTCGGGGAGGCGAGGCGCCGAGCACTAGCCCAGAGAGAGAAAGAGAGGAAGACCCCCGCCTGGGGCCGGACGACAGTGAGCATCGAGAGATCTTGAAACTGAACAAACAGAGTTTTTTTTACACTATCAGCTCTTCACGGCATTGTTTTGCACAGCAGAATCTTATCTAATTGCTTTTTTCGGAAAAGTCGTTCCTTAAAATATCAGTAGGTAATAGCCCGGAACTTTACTGTTGCATAGAGATGGTGCTCGTGTACTGATGTATCCACGGTGAAGTTGGGACTAACCGTAAGGAATGAGGGGGCCCTCGGTGGGAACTGTGCTTTGCACTCTGGGATTTGTAACGGCTCAGTTCACACGAGACTGGCAAGGAGAGGAACTCGGAGCAATATGGAAGCTAATTCAAATGTTAGCAGCTGATGTGAGGTGACTGGGTGAGATCTGTCATATCGTTGGCAAAACACGTATAGATTTTGTCGAATTTTCACTAAAGGGGAGCTTAAATTAATCTTGACACGGACCCCGTAGAGTTTCTGGGGTCTGTGTTAGCGGTCTGTGGAAATGAAGAACATTTTGTACATGCGGTGCATCTTGTTGCACCAAAATATGAGTGGAGAACTCTGTTAAACCCTCTGCTGCCAACTGGAATAAGGTGGAGTATGTTAGTTTTCCAGTAACACTGGAACTGTCTGTTCTGAACACTGAAAATAAATTGTCTATTTATGTTGTAGTATCTTAAAACAAAGCACTAACGGGTAGAGATGTCCTTTTTTTGTACTAAATGTAAAGAAAGATACTTTTTAGAAACTCTGACTGAAGGTGTGTTTCTGTTAGAAAATGACCCCTCACTCCCTTAAACACTTAATGTTTTCTTTTTTAAAAAAAACATAAAGGAAGAATGACAGCAAATCCTCACTGGTACTGGTCTGTTGACAGCACAATGCATCATTCCAGTGTGTCTTACATTCCAACACCTTGATTCTGGTTTATTGTAGCATAGTTTGTTTGCTGACCTATTTCACCCCGAGCAGTTCGATCTTTTTGGATGGTTTTGTGGGCATCCGTTAATAGTCAGTGGAGAGAAGACTCATTTAACTGCGGAGATCCTCCTCACTTCATCAAACAAGACCATTGAAAGTGTGCTGGATGTGTTATCGAGTGCTAAACTCATTTTCTATTCAGATACCACTGATGAACTAAATAAACTCCCGTTTGACAAAGTTTGACAGTTCATGTCTCCAACATGCAGACTTTATAGTTTCCTTTAACACAGAGATCTGTTCATTCACATTTACTTTTGAACTAAATGGTGCCATTGGACTGTGTTCTTCTCTGGTTTAGAGATCTAAGGGGTTTCTCTGTCAAAATTTGGATCTGGTTTTAGGAAATACAAAGAAATTGCTATCAGTTTTGATCACTTTGTACTCGCAATGGTTGTTGTCGAGAGTCAGGTACATGCTTACCCTATTACATGTCAGTAAATCTCATGATTAATCATTGCACAAAACCCACAATTAAAAGTAAAACAAAGTATGTGGAAACTGAACAATTATCAGGTGAATATCTTGTAATTTTAGAGACTTTTTTCTCGTTAAACAAAGGCTAATTTTGGAGGCCGTTATAAATGACAGGAAGGGAAACTTAAAAAAAGAAAAGAAAAAAAGGAGTTGTGTGGAATCAACAGATTTAGCAATAAGACTCAAAAGAGTCAGCTTGTTATCACATTTAACTCCCTCTAAGACCATCAATTATTGCCTTTACAACCCGGTACACAGATTTGGCAGAAGGGAAACACTGAAGTCATTGTGTAGCTTCGGTGCAGGTAGGTTTCTAAATTTGGAGAGAGTGCAAATAGTTTTTCAGCTCAGCAAAGCATCTCCTGAGTGAGGCTTTAATCCTCTCGCATACCAGTCCTCAAGAAATGTCCAGAAATGTCAATCCAGCTCTCAAATCCTTGCAGCATGAACAGTGGTTTGAAAATGTCATGTCATTTTGGGTACGGAGGTTAGAACTTATTTTCCTTCGTCAAATCATGCTGTCGTCATCTGTGTAGCTAAATATGTGGGGAAGGTTTACAAACTGTACAGGGCGGGGTCTGATTTGAATTCAGATCAATTCATCTTGTGTAGGATAAGTTGCGCACACCAGTAGCTACATTTTTCTGTTAGGTGCAGCCTGATTTGTTGCATTTCGCACATATCGTGTAATTTACTACATAGTTTTTTATTTCTTTTTTTTAAATCACTATTGACTCGACACACCAAGCCCACTTTCGTCTTGACATCAATATTTATCTCTGTACTAACTCAAATATGTGAGAAAACACATTTTTCTGGAGCCTTTAAAAAATGTGTTTCCTTTCAGAAGGATAGAAATTGAATTCCCCGCATAAAAAAGTTGCTATGTCTTTGATTTGACGTGGAGGTCTGATTATGAAACACAGATGAGAACTCATCCTTGAACTGTGAGTTAGGAATTTGCATTCTTAATTTTATTGCTTAATGCCTGTTGGTACAAGATGGTTCCTGCTCAGTGCTTAGCTTGCCCGTATCAACTGTTCTATAAAAGCATCCCAAGTTATTATTTGCATAAATTTCCCCCTTTGAAGAAATGCACAAGCGCATACGACTGGCAAAAGCATTGGGAAGCATAAATCATTAAAAGTCAAAAATAAATAAATCAAGCAACGAGCTGGTTTGGATGTTGTTTTGTACACAGCACATGTTCGTGATATGCTGCGGTTTTCTGTCCTGATTGTGGCACGCATGAAACAGAACTCAATTATCTCCCCTCGCATGGAAAGGGGCTTCTTCTGCGTGTCTGTGTACGGGGGGATGTGATCAGAATTACAAAAAGAAGAGCAAGATATAAGGAGGGATCATCGAAAAACCACTTACAATGAAGCACATAATTCAAACATGCGGAGAGAAACGTTTCTGGGAACCTGTAAAATGTGATTTGACTTTTTTTAGATTAGAACTGGTCATTTCATAAGGATGAAGAGTTATTGGTTTTGATCAAAACTCTTGGGTGGAACAGCAGATTATATCAGTTATATCCTCAAACCAATAAACGCTACATTTGATAATGAGGCGAGGCTGATTACCAAAAGGATAATTAGCTAAGCGCTTGAGCTTCTCGTGCTTTCTGTGCTGGCAGAGCTGTTTAGAGGCTCTAAATGAGAAAAGGAGCTTCATGCAAATGACCCGTTGTGAATAGGAAGTGGCTCAGTGTGCCTCTTGTTTTCTGGACACACAAACAAGAGTGTAGCTGTTTTGTGAGAGTGTTTTTGAGACGGATGGGATGGCTCGATGAAAGGAGGTGCATGTGTAGCCGGAAACGGCGAGTGAAAAGAGTGGTTATTTAGGAGAGGAGCTAATTGAGAGCGGTCTGGAGAAAGAGCGAGCACACCGTGTAAGTAGCGGCAGCTGCTGTGGAGTTGGGGACTGCGTGCAAAGTGGAAAGAAACATTTTTGGAGTTTAAGTTTTCAGAGACGGGAAAAAGGTCGAAAACTCAAAATTCTGCACTATGTTTGTCGTTCTCGTCAGCTTTGTGGCTTTTCACCGTTTCTGTGGCCTCAGAAACTGATAGGCGAAGGTTTCATCTGGCATTTCCCATTGACACCAGACATAAATGACCATTTCGGGTGCTATCCGTGTCAGTTGTTCGGCCCTGTGCTTTCTATGAAGCGTTTCTGTGAAAGAGAGCCGTGCTACTTCCCTCATTTGCTGGACACTCACACTTGTCCTCCCGTATGTGAACGGCATTGTAGGTGGGTAGCAGAGCAGAAGTAAGATGTGTTTTGTTAGTTGTCTGAAGCCCAGGGGGCCGGAACCGCGTAAGCTCCCCCATATTATGCCCTGGATTGAGAAAAATCAATCCATTTGTTTCTGACAAACATTTTGTCATTAAAAAATATGAGATACAAAAACAAAGTCTGCTGTGTGTGCCTTCTTCTAAAGCAGCCATTGTTTGGGGTGTCAGGATCATTAGTTCATTGGGATATATTTTGCAAGCTAATGCTTGTGGTCTAATTCAGGCCGAGAGCAACACATTCTCCCACTTTTCCAATCCAGAGCCCTGTTGGAACAACAAAAACAGATGATGTTTTGTTTTGTTTTTTTCAGATATGACAATTCTCTGCCATGGCCATGAATTATTGATGCAGATTGGTTTGTGAAATGTAACTATTCAGAGCCCTTTTGCATTGCTTTTGGAGTTGGGAATTCTTTGTAAGTACAAAGGGGATATAAAGAATCTGCCGATGCTTCAGGACAGAGACCTGAAAAAGGCAATGCATGCAAGTGGATGTCTCAATGAAGTTGTAAAGAAAAAAATACTGTTATTCTATTTTGAATGACGATTATTTTCAATAGCAATCCGAATAATGACCTGGCTCATGGCCAAAGTAAATAGAGAAATACATTTGTTCAAGACATGAGTTGAGTTAACATTATGAACAATATCTGATGGCACCCAGCGTGAGTAGCTAGCCAAGTCTTTTTCTTTTCTGCCCTCTTTTGCCCTCTCAAATTCCTTTGACTTTGCTCCAATCTTCTGCCTTGTTTTGTGATTTGTAACTTTGAAAGAACACTCAGTCTAGGCTGGCCTCTCTGAGATAAGACACACCTGCTAAATGGAGAAGAAAGAAGAAAGAGTGGCAAATAAATCACCCAAAAGGAGAAATGAACATTTTAATTAAGTTGTCAAAGGTCTACTAACCCTTTTTTTCCCTGAGATTAGCCAGGCACAAATCCTCTAAATCTTATTCTTCCAGGATGTAAAATCTGTGGTTAATATAGCATGAAATGGTAAAGCGTAACTTTGCAACAAATGTTCTTACAGGAAATTCATTGATTCAGCTTTATACAGTTACAGGGCAGGTTTGAACTGAATTCTTGCCAAAGCAGAAGAGCAAATAGTTCAGTAACGCTGCCCGCAGTGCAGCCTGCTGCAATTAAGAACGCATGGCCTCCTCTGTCATGTGAGCGCTCAGTGTGGTGTTTTTCTGTGTTCCTATAACTTTGTTTTGACTGCTTGTCTTTGTGAAAGACCATCATTTGGGGGTTTCTCATCATCTGTTTGATATTAGTGGTGAGGAACATATGGCCATTCAAAGGCAAAACCCTGTGTGACATCATAGACCACAAGGCAAAGTGGGGATCGTCAAGACCCCAGGCTGAGGACTCTGAACACTACCTGACTGTCTCCGTCCCTCAGCAGCTGCATTGTCCCAACTTAAAAGCTTCGGCTCTTTCGACCGTCCCGATTGGGTTATGAAAAATGTCCGAAGTGCAGAGCTCGGTCGAGCTGACCCAAATAAACACTCAGACCTAAACAAGAGTAAGGCTTGCGCACGAGGAGGAAATAATCTTGCTCGAGCAAGACGAAAAATGCGGCAGTTTTAATTATAGCTTGGATGCGAGTCTCCGAGCCATTTACAAAACAGAACGCGAACAAAAAAAGCTATACTTTAGTCTAACGTCGACTCTAGCCGAGCACACTGAAACATTTTCAGTCAACAAACTGTAAATAACTCCAGATCCACTGATAGCAAAGAGAGAGAGAGAGGGATTCAACTATAAACAGCATATATGCAGACAAGACATTAGCCTGGGGTGTAATGACGCCCAAACTGGCGTGCATACCTGTTTTTGTTGGACGGGAACAGTGAGCCAGGGCTTGTAAAATATGAGCGAGGTTAATACTTTTGCGGTGGAGCCCTCAGGCCTCACAGCTTCAGCGAGGACAGCATCAGCAAGTCTGAGACGGTGGGACGGGTCTAAACCCCAGACGCGGCAGTGTTTGCACGCGTTCCTTCACTTTTCAGTCCATTTTGCCGCTTTTTTCAAGAGGTGCGCCTTTATCTGTCTGCGTTAGGCGTTGAGAACAGGCCGTCCCGATGGAGAGTGGGTTTCTCCACGAGCACGTTCAGTGAAGAAGTTCGAGGACGGCCCACACGCACTTTTGTACCGCTCGGTGTCCGGTGGTTGGCTTGGCCACGGCTTTTCCTTGAAGTTATTTTCCCCCCCGTGTTTTTGTTTTCATGAGGTGAGGTCGGGGATACAAAGGCCGCGACTACACCCTGGGAAAATCTACAAGCCCCTGCTGCCCTTTTCTTAGAAAGTCCCTCTTCAGCTTCACCAGGAAAAAAGGCACGGAGGCAGTAAACTGGTAAATCTAAGAGAGAGGATCGAATTAGAAATGTTTAGGGACTTCATACAAGTTGTTTTTACACCTAATTGAACGACACTTAGTTTTTCCAAAGCACTATTAATCCAAACCGAATTAAGCATATCCTTCAAATGCTGCAAATAATGAACCTAACTGACTGTAATTACAATGAATCAAGTCAGTCCAAACCATAGAACCTCAAAAGACTTCATATGCTGCACTGTAAACGGTTTGTTGACCACAAAGTGTAACGCTCCACAGCTGCCGTTGGTAAAATCTCAGTTTTTCTCACTTTTTATTCATTTGCAGAGCAACCGACTGTTTTATCCGACAATACAAAAGTGTGTGAGAGAAACCCTCGAGATTGCTTCGCTACAGAGGGGCAGCATCAAGTGGCATTCATTACTCTTTTCCTCCATTTAATGGGAGCATTTTAGTGGCAGTTCCAAGGGATAATTCAGAAATAGCCAGACCACAGCAAGTGCCAGTGAGCTCCAGTGCCAGTGTATCATCATTCCATGTCTAGCCTGTGGAAAGAGCAGTGGTAGAGGTGAAGAAGGTTCCATGATGTAGGTCACACGCACGGAAAGTTCTGCTGGATCTGTTGCTTTTCCATGGGGATGGAAGGTCACCGGAACAACAATCAAACTACTCCAGACCAGAACTAGGCCTCGTTGTTCAAACAAATGCCCCTTAATGCATTTAATGACTTCTTCAGCTGCGTCGGGCCCAATAAGGCCTGATGATTTTAAGTGCGTCTGGCAGATAATGAGGAGAAGCATGTTCATTTAAAAAAATGAACTTGTCCATCTCCTGCTCCGAGAGTTGACGGCTAACTTGGTCTGTCAGCAGCGTGCACCGCAAGGAGAGCGACATCACAGAAAAGCAATTGCCCAGCGCTTGTATATTTGTATCTCCATCTGTGTCACGGGGCTGAAAGTGGGCAAGTGTACATGCCTCTCAATATGTAGGGCATTGGACACCAGCTCCGTGCGGTTTGGGATAAGTTAAAGGGTGGTTGGGGCTTTAATCCAACAACCCTCCTCCCAGTTTTTCCCCTCTCTCTTGCTTGTCTCCGTGGGGCTCGTTTCCCCCAGCCAGCTCCCCGTTTACCACACAGGCCCATCAGCACCCCGGCTCCCAAAGACACTCCCTACACACCAACCGGGCCTCACCTCGCCGCAGCCCTGACGTCCAAACGGCTGATGGATGCACCGAGGTCACACACATGATCTGGAGGAGTCCTTTTGGTCCATCACTGAGTCTTTGATCAACGTAGTTAACCCTTTCTTTTCGAAAGACCCCCCCCCATTCAGCGGATGAGGAATATGGATTGAGTTACACAGCGCTGCGTAGCAGGCAGGCTGACATCCCTTTGGTAACACATGTCTTTGTTTAAGGCAGCGCTCTGGCACTGACAGTCCTCCTCCAAGCCTCTTCTACTTCTTCGGGGACCCAGACAAATTTAGCGAGGAGCAGATGTCCAGAAAAAAATAAATAAAAAAAGAGTGTACGAGGAAACCTGCAGGGTTTTTCTTTTTTCTCAATCAACAACCAACAGGGAGTGATTTAGTAGGTATTTTTTCTAACACTGGTGTAAATTTGAAGATTGACGCGGCCTGTATATCTGTTAAATGTACGCCCGGAGCCAGAAACAGAACTTGAAACAAATGCTGTTAATGTGGCTAAAAATTATGTGAATAAACTATAGCAAAACGTTCGCTGCGAGACCAGCACAATGATACCGTTATTTCACTTCTGCAGGTCGAGAACATCACGTGTATTTATTTTCCATGCAATACATTTCTGAATTCAAATTAACTTATTTAATTTTCTTCTGGGCTGCCCCACCTTTTAGTCCATTACAGGTAAAATAGGTCCCGTTTCTCTGTAAGCTTGAAAGACAGAGAGTAACCATGGTGTTGATTTGATGAGATGCTCTACTTTGAACCTTTAACATCTACACCAGAATCAATATTTTTTCCACAGATAGTTTGGATGACACTTCATCGTATCATCACAGATAATCAGTAAAAAGTGGGTTCAACCAAATGGTTTACCAGGCTGTCAAAGGTTTAAAACAAACTGCAATGGCTTCCTCACCTTAACCATTGGGGTTCCAATTCCCAAACTAAACCGGATTTAGGTATTTACTGAAACTAGATAACAATTGGAAGTAAAAAAGTGAGAAAAAAACGGAAAATGGGAAAACAGCGCATGTATAAAACTCCATCTGACCTCTTCTATGTTATAGTTTGCAAATTTACAATGCTCCTGTGGGGTCTATTTGACAAATAATTATGTATCCTGCAATTTATTGTGACTGCACAGACAGGTTTGCCATCTTGATTTGTTCCATGCTAACGTGGCACATCTGTTTCAGTACAACCCGAGTACAGTTGTCAAAAGGTCAGTGTCACCCAATTGGTCCTTCTCTAGGTCTGCAGTACCACAAACTCATTTCAAAGTTCTTTGAAACAGGGTACAAAATTTGCTCAAAGCCAGCACTTGGTGTTTATCATTTTTCATTGCTCATCTTTAAGCCTTTCTTTGAATAACATATTTTTCCGTCTGTGAGATTTTAGCAGGACTGTGAAGTGCCATATGTGTCATAAATCTATTCCGGAGATAAAGGAGCGAAACGCTTTACTGTCTGATGTCAATTAAATCCTCTGCTTTGAGCTCAGTAAACACAACAAATCAAATTTATGTTCTCACATTAGAATAACACATCATTTGTGTTCTCAATTTTGGTTTAATGCTGTGAAAGATTAGCATAAAAGAAAAAAACGTATAACTTTGAATTTGGTTTGATAGAAATGGCTGTGCAGTTCATTTCAGGATCATCTCACCAGGATATGTTCTATCAATTAGCAGGCTTGGGCCGAAATCACAGGAAAAATTAATGGCTTTCTAATTTGAGAGCCGTTGCTTCCCATTGCTTCTGCATATGGGCCGGAATGTCATCGTTCCAAAGAAAACGTCTATCCTTATACTCTGTTTTATTGAGCTGAATTGCAGTAAAATGTGATCCACAAATACATAAATGCATTAGACCTCATTGGGAAGTGCTATTAGGTCTTGGAGCAGTGGTACAAAACCATTCTAAACTCCTGCCAGCTTTGCTGGCCCGCAACCTGCAGTTACACCTCTCATCACTTGGGCCATTAAAGAATACTGCCTGCTCCGCGTGGAGTTGAGGGAGCCAAAGTGATGGGGCATGCAGGCGCTCGGGCCTATTCCGTCCCGTCCTGTCCCAGCTCTCTGGCTTTTCTGGACTTCTCCCATGTGCGCGGGGTTGCCGAGGCAACGGCAGCTGTCAGACAGTGGTTGTTGGCAGGGTGTGGTGCCTGACCAGACACTTGCGCAGCAGCTAAGAGCCACGGGCAGAGAAAATTGACCCCAAAGCCCGTCTCAGACTGCCGGTTGACACGCTGTGGTCGTCGGGGTCCGTGACTAGCCGCGGTCGCCCGGACGACCTGGACTTCCTGTGTGTGCACGGTCACATCAGAAATTTGACAAGGTCTGACAGAAAAAAAAACGTCTGGCCTCTGTGTTTACCCATCTTTCTTTGATTAATCCGTCGTAAGACGGTTAAAAATGTTCGCAGCTAAACAAACTGTGATTTGTGGCCGACAGGCATCCTCTTAGTGGGACGCGGAGACCTACGCCGATTTTTTTTTTTTTCCCTGCCTAAAATATGCTACTCAAACTTCCCTCCGTAAGATCTTCAGATCTGGCACAGGAATAGTGAAACACAGCTTGAGGCTGAGTTGGTTTCGATGATGACTGTAACTATGGCAACGTCCTTATGTTTTCAATAGGTCCTGTTGTGCGCTGGTATGTGCGGATGGTAAATGTTATAAATGTATGAGGTGAGTTATTTACTAATTACAGGGGTGAGAGGAGGTACATAGTAAATCTTGCCAATTAGAGGTTAGGTATAGTAAGCGAAAGTATCTGCAAACTCAACGTTTTGTATCCAGGATTGCTGTGCAGGATAGCTAAAAATGTCATAATATGGCATGGAAGACTCACAAATTATTTGACAGTGAAGCTGATGAATGTACAGTCATAATCTGTATCAAGGCAGCCTGTCTTCCACTTATACTTATAATTTTGAGTCACTGCTGGGTGTTGCGTAACATGAATTTAGGCGTCTGTACTTTTCTGTGCATTAGTTCAGTTTTGACACGTTTGGCAGAGCGAAATCTTCGTTTGACCTGTTGATAAAGAGAAGATGAAACCTTGTTTTGCGGTTTTCCATCCATAAATCTCAGGCTCTAGCAGTTATAGTTGCAGCTGTGGCTGTAGGGGAAATAGTCGCAGTCTTAATAGAGTCTGTCTTTCACCTTAAAATCACCCCATGTGTAGTTTGTTTTTACAGGCGACAACTATAATTGTATTCAAAGGATATGTGACCTCTAGTGGAAATAGTGCTTTTAACCATAAACAAATCATTTTGATTTTTCTTTTTACCCAAAGCAAGTAATTTTATAACTTAAACCATCTGGGAAGTGAGTTGTATTTACCATGCAAAATAGCTTTTGTTAAGGTAACATTTGAGTTGTTCAAAGAGTGCATTTGAACTTAAATGCTGCTGTAATGTTGTTATTTTAAAACCTGAAATCAGGAAGAAGCTAATGGAAAGTTAACATTTATGCGTTACAGTCCTGTTTGGGTGTGTTTTTCTTCAGAGTTGTGGGTTGGGAGCTGCTTCCTACTGCCACACCTGGTTGTCATCGGCACCCCTAAGCACCCTTCATCAGATTGTTAAACCACCTCATGGTAATCAGGTCAAGTTCCACAGTAGCTCCAGAGATTTATCATCAGTTGTAACTTATTAAATACATTCCTAAAAGTCATAAGCATTGATTAATTTGAGCAATTTTAGATTCTTGGAAAAATAGGTGATATCAGATAGATTTTCTTTGTATGCTTGGCATAATTCTATAAAAGTATCAAATTGATTTGGTCTGCCTGCAAAGGAATGCAAAATAAGTTCTCACATTTGGCATGAGTATGGCAGAAATGGGTTCCCAGCACCATAGAAAACCTTTTTTACATTGTAAACCCTGCTAGATCTCGTTCAAAATTAAATTAAAACAATATTGGACCTGCAATCATTTGTCACTTTGTTTTGTTTTTTTCTTTAAACAAATCATAAGCAATGGCTCAAAAAAGCAGAATTATCCTGCTAACCAATGTGTGCATGTGAGTCTTGCAAGTACATTCATATTTCCTGTGAAATGAGCAGAATAGGAATGAGGTTTGTCACAACAGAAGCATGGTGAAGTGAAAGTGGTGTACAAACAAACACAAACATTCCTACTGGGTGAGAGCTGGACGGCCTGGGTAATGGGAACGGCTCAGGAGGGAGACAGTGCTGGAACTCGGTGCATTCATGCACAATGGGCCGTGAGCGGTTCCTTTCTACCCCGTGGCAGGCCCTTTCACAGGTTCTCCTCCTCGGGCCTGAAAAGGACCCCACATGAGTCCTGGTTGCAGTGTCAGCCCACTTTTCTTTCCCATCATTTTCAAACAGCTGTTTCTGGGTGGCTTGTGTCATTATTTGGGCTCATTTACAGCCCCCTGTCTGAGATGGGACTGGTTTTTCTGAGAGTTGTTTTGGTAGCTTCCTTACATTCGGTTTCAAATATGTTGCATGACAGTTATTTGATGGTTTGGCTGTGGACATGTGCTGGTTAAATGAATTCGGAGACTCAGTGAGAAAAAAGGGCCTCCCAAAAGACCGAGCACGAGTGCATTTTTCAGAAATGACGCTTCTTTTTTTTTCTTCGGTGCCACGGTTCCAACATTGCATGAATGGTTTCCTTTAACCATAATATAATGTTGCAGGCACAAAACGTTCAATAGAAATATTTCCTAATTATGACTGGGAAACATAATCTGTGATCAGATATCAAATGAAACCAACGTGGCATGTTTTCGTGCGGGGAGCAGAACTCTGCTCTGCAATTTGGGCGAAGGAATGGGACGTCTCAGACACTCACTGACACTCGCTCTGACTCAAGAAGACAAGGAATTCTCCACCACAGTACCTCTGATACTATCTGGGCTTTCAAAAAAACAGGTGCACCACCGCGAGGCCTACGGAAAAACGTCACGTGGCTTTAACTGAATAACTAAACATTACTCCATATCCACATAAATAACTTATGGATTGTGCATGAACACAGATGCTGACAGTCTATTACATGAAAACGTGAGACTGTTCATATCAAAGAGCTGTAAGAAAGTAATATGCGGTCAGTGTGGTGATAAGAGGCCTCATGGTGCTTGTAGGAATGTATATTATAGTCAACCAGATGTTGCTCCTACCATCATTTCTTTAGCAGTTGCCATGTTTTGATCTTGATATGGTATATTTGTGTCAGATATAATAGGAGGTACAATGAACGCAATGCAATAAAATACAGTGTAATTTTTCCATCCATCCATTTTCTATGAGCCTAATTAGGGGTGCATTTAGAATTTTTTATGTTCAGATTTTTTCAATAATATGTCAGCAGCTCAAAAGAGCCAGACAAAAGTAAACCCAGGAAAACAGAATGTTTTTGTTTTTCTTTGCACAATGATAGGATGAAACAAGATATCCTGTATGTAGTCAAGGTGGAAGGTATGTAGATAGAAAGAAGAGAGACCGAGTATTTGTTTGGTCAGTGTCAGGATGGAATATCTCCAGAATTGGACTTGGCTGGGAAGAATATTGGTCATGAGTCAGTTGAGGGTAAGTAGCCAAGTGAGTGTGTTGGTTGCTTGAATAGGTTTAAGTACACAGGTAATGGCAAGTTAGGTGAGTGTGTGGATCCAGTCTGAATCAAACATAGACATGAAAAAACAAAATAAAACCTGGGAGACACATACAAACTGTTAAGAAAAACACACTTAGAAGCTAATGCTAAATCTGATAAGACCAACTAGAGTAGACCAAGTCAATATCAGTCTGGTTTAGGCGGGCAGTTCCTGCAGGTCTTTAAGACAGGAGCACACGTTTAGTTTTATAATCAATATTTTACATCATTTTCTAGTATTTGATGAAAATGAAATTGCCTATTGCTTTTGCTTTTTAAGTTTTAATTTTTTCTTTAACTTGTGCACACTCAGGATGGCTTATTTGATTGAAGTGATAATCTTTTTGGGAAATCTGTTGGTTTCCTTTGGTTGGGCAATTTTTTTTAACTCTAACTTTTCTTGGGTCTAGGGCATTTTCTGAGTCTAGGTAATGGAAATATTTCTGAGGGATAAAAACCAGAAATTATAGATAAGGCTGAATGATACAGTATCTTTCAACAAGGCAACGATCTACCATTGGATGGCTTTCAGATGCATTAACATCATTGAGTTATGGTAACTAATCAAGAGTACTTGGTTATGGTTAGAAAAAAGGTCATGGAAATGGCAAAATAAATGGTTTTAACAATTTGTATAACAGACACCAAATGTTACCCTTTATATGCAGTTATTTTCATAAAAAACAGTCTCAAAGAAGACACATTCAGCCTTTTTTTCAGAAGTTGACACAATGTCCTGAGGTAGAAATGGAATTTTTGAGACACAATTTCACAATGCCCCGAAAATACCGCAGAACGACAATAAAACATCTCCCTTTTCTGCCTTGGATTTACACCTCTTCAAAATCCAGCCAGTTTTTGGGTGTGGACTGAGCAACTTGACATGACTCCCCTTCTCTGTTCCATGTGGCTGGCTTTTTATGAGACCGACAGAGTTTGTATTTCATGAAACAAATTATTATTACAACAGAAAGTACAATGAATTTAGTCTGAGAGCGTGAGCATAAACAGCAAACCCAGCTCAGGCAACCGAACCAGGAACTGTTGAGGGAATACTTGATGTGTAATTTTATTCACAAACGCTGACATTTCCTGGTTCTGTAGTTCAGCCACAGACATTTTGTACTGACTCCTCTCTTAGGTATAATCTTGTTATGAGTTGAGTAGAACTGAGCTAGGGTCATTGAAAAAATTCGACCGCAGAATGTAACGGGCAGACAGAAGGATGTCAAGTAATACACAAAATACGGGTCCACCTAAATCTTCTTTCTGTTTTCAATTAGGAGTGTAACTGCTGATGACAAGCTGTTGTTAATATCAAATAACAAATAAGTTTTGACTTTCCTACTCTGCAAAACAGATACAAAACCAAAAAACAGCAAAAGTGCAAATCTTGGGAAAGGAATCTTTTTTCACCAACATGCCCCATTCAATACTCCAATTGATTATTGGAACAGAACTACAGCTTGTTTTCAAGTCAGAGATTTGTCTCAAGGTTTGTGTGGTGATAGAGGAATACATTAGAGCATTTCACACCGCAAGTCCAGTACAAATTCCAATTTCCTGACTGTTTCCTGTCTGTTAAAATTAGCTGTCAGCTATCTGTCATCACTGGCACATGGCTTCTACCACACATATTTACTGTGCACTTTCACCAACAGTCCTGACAGCTGAGCTTCAGGTTTAATCCGATACCAAATAACAAAGACGCAAATGAGTCACAAGCAGTTGGAACCCACGTGTGAAATACAAGAGGGCTGGATTTTGATGTTCAGGCTTCATCAACTTGGTATAGAAGGGCTGTTGGCACAATACTGTAGCCCAAAAAGCTTACAGTGGAGGTAAAGGTTGTTTAACCATAATTATTTCTGAACACTTTCTAAGTCATTCTGATTTGGAACTCTAATCCAGTTATGGTATTTTCTATAGCTAGCTTGAATACGGCAAAAGTAGCCCATTACCTAAATGCAACAGCTTCTGGATCAGTTGTTGTTGGTCTTGAACATGCTTTTCATTGTCCTGTGTGAAGTGTGCTTTCCAGACTTGAAGAAAGTGAGTTGTTGACTTTGTTTGGCTCATAGAGTGAGAAAGCCAGATATGGCTCAATTTCAGCGAGTTTTCACAGTAAAGACAAAGCCTGCAATGGATGTCAAGTGGCTTTGATGTGAAACGTTCATGACACTCATCTAATTGGTGTTTTACAAGACAACTTTATGAGTCACATTTAAGGCCAGAGAACTCCCTGATGTGGTCAGTTTGATTTGGGGATTTGTTCCTTTTCAAGTATTGTACACTCTAAAAAAATTTTAGGATTAAATGCTAGCCAATGAATTACAACCTACAGCTGTAACATGCTAACCAAGCATTTAGGAAATAATTGACAAACTTGTTGTAAAACTAACTAACACTACTGCCCAGTTCAGCATCCTAGTTCAGCCTTTACATTCTATAGTTAAAAATTGTTTGGGGATGAAACAGAAGATATTGATAGAACTTTGAAAATGGTACGCTGCAAGAATTCCTGATTTAAGAACGGACATTAGATAGCTTCCAAGTTTCTTTCCCATCATTGTAACAGGAAGGTCAGTGCTGATGGCACAATTAGGATTGTAAGATTTTCTGCCCGTGGAGGTAAGTGACCAGGCAGGTCACGAGGCCCGGGTCACAACAGCCATTCTACTCAGTGGTCACCACGGTCCAGTTGTTAAGGACTGTGTTCCTTGTGCTGACACTAAGTGTTGAGTCAGGTCAAACGGCCATTCAAAGGAATTCCGTCTCGTACATTCCATCGCTGTCATTCCCTTCAGGATCACATCATGGAGAGAACCGGGGAAAAAAGGTCGAACAATGTGATCTGGAATTTGGGGGTTGTTTGCCGCTGAATGGTCCCAGCTCCGTAGATATGAGCTAAACACGCGGAATGTTAATCTGTCAATGTGTGGTCATGGTTCACTTTCTGCAAGCGGGTTGTGATTTGAATCCCGAGGCCCCGGTTGTGCTCGGGCCCTCCCTGTCTATCAGGAGCGATTAAAGGTAACTGATTCTGACACCCTGATGGCCATGGGAGACATCCCTTGCGCTGGAACAAAGCCTCATGTCACACACGGCCATCTTGTTTTCTCCCAGCAGGCCCCTGGAATGTAGTTCATCCCCTTGGCCTCCTCAGTGAGGCCATTCTACAAATTCAGGGTGAGAGGCTATTGAATCTTAACCCTTCAGGGTGATGGATGCAAAGTAGCTCTCAGCATGTGAAACTATGTTGAACGAATGCATTTCAGCAGCCTTTATAAGCTCCTCAATAGACTGTCCTCAGGGAAAGGGGCAGTCTAAAGCCTGTCTCAGTAAACTTGTTTCCAAAATGAAACGGTGAAACAGCAGGGACGACGTAAGTGATCATCAAGTTGGGCTCTGGAAATCAGAATAATCCTCCAGCACTGGAAACTCCTTATTTTTAAAACTGCCAAACAGCTAGTATATTTCAAAACGCTTTAAATGGGGTTATTGTGGGACCCCAAACTTGACGTGCACCATTCATAACCTCTCCTGGTTTCTCATTTGAAAGAAGTGAAAAATGCATTTTTTAATCTCAGTATGCGCGGATACATCCATGCCATGTTGGAAAAACATTTGCACCACAGCTCTGGTTTTGTGGCAGACTATTGTACAGGGAGTGGTATTTCACTTATGAAGTGATTCCGTTACAGCTGTCCCCTCAACCATCCCCCTTCTGCACGCACTCACTTACTCCCATTCAACCACACACACAGGCACAACTATTTAAACACACTTCTCCATAAACACATACAAATCGGTTCCAACGGGCGCTCTAACAAAACTCAGACATGGACCCAGACCCGCAACATCCAAAAGCAGGTTATTTTCAAATTGACATGACATACCAAGTGTCTGCACATCTGCAGGGAGATCCTGCCAAGCTGCCATGTGAAACACAATCCAATTTAGGCCTGCTTTATTCCAGTGGATCACATCCTCTTATTCCTATCGGTTTTGAGAAAAGTTTTTTACTCAAGTTCACGTAGAGCAGAGTTCTCTGGCTAGTTGGGAGGAAACTAATCTTGAGGAGATTATTGTATTTACTTTCTTTGGCGAGGTTCTAAATTGGTTCGGGAGGTAGTCGTGGCTTTTGTGGCCACGTGTTTATTGTTTATGCTTTTGTATTTATTCCTAATTAATGCCGTGCTGACGAGGGCTGTCACAGACACAGGTCAACGACAGTCTGGTCTCACGCAATGTGCGGATCATTTCCTCCCCACATTCAAGGCCTCGGAGAGCGGAGAAGCCCGTCTCTTTGAGCTGGAGCGGGAAGACAGATGCTGCAGAGAAAACACACACAAAATCAAGGACTGTCAATCTGTGTTCTCGCAACTCTTCAAGTTTGGGTGACTTTTAAAAGCTTATTGTTGTTACAAATGATCATCATTGAACATATTTTTCCCATATGACTGCTTGCGATCCACATGCTGATCATTCATGGGGGTTCGGGTCACTGCAAGGTCTCATTGAACCACCCCCCCCCCGCCCTCCTTCTATGTGGCTACTCCAGCCAACAAATCTATGTCACAGGATTATTGTTTTCAAACGATCTGCCCACTGACAAATGACGTGTGACCAATTTTAAAATAATGCAACTTGTCTTCCCAGAGAAATCGAAGCCCGAGATTTCATACAGTTGGAAGTCAAAACAGCATGCTGTGCGGTAGTAAAATATTCTGACCGTTCTGGTTGATGGTCCACACTGTCCTTTGTATTTTAAAACAGCGTACTTTGTTCCACATCTGTCAACTCTGTGGTGCAATCAGTTTTTTTAAATAAATTAAATTGTAATCTATGAGCAAATATTTGAAACTCGTGTTGCCTTCTATAGATAAGTCGACCTATCCAAACATCAGTTTGTAGCATTTGTTCTCACCGCTCTGGACATAAAAGAACCAATGTGACTATGTTCCCTTCTTCAAAGAAAGATAGATGACACATTTTTTGGTAACGATGAAATGAGTTATCATGGGAAAGGACATAGAGCTAAAAGTATAAACAAAACAGACGAAAATTTGGAATCTCAGTATTTGAATTTCTGATTCTTTCAGTTCAACGTCCACGTTAACAGTATTTCATGGGTTTGTTTCCTGGGTTTGTTTCCTGTGTACCATAGCCATCGTTTGGTGCTGAGAGAGGGAAGTGTTTGCTTTTCTACTGCCCCGGGAAATGATGTGGATAATAGTAGTGATACTGAAACAGAGACAGCAAAAGAACATGCCATGAAACCTATTATCCTCTTACTGCCTTATGGTGGTCCAATCTGTCAACTGAATTTAACCTCTTTAACGACAGGACCATGTAGTATTCCTTTCTGAGGGAATTTTCTGGCAGCGGATTCCCGTTATTTAGTTTACGATAAAGATGTTTGAAACCCGTGTGGTTTGCTCAGTCAAGCATGGGCGACTGTTTTCTGGAGATGTTGACTCACCCTAAATATACTGTTCTCTATTTAGGTTGAAGCGTTTTACATGTCACGGCTGCTCTGAGCTATAGAAGAAAAGCCCGTTATGCTTCATCTTGGCACAGTTTAGGGATATCCCCGAGCAAAAGGGGAAGTCTTGCTCAGGCCACCATATCAACTGGACTCTCTGGACATGTATAATCTGTAATGCATAGCTGCCCATTACTGCATGCTACCACTCAGGCCTGACAGTGCCAAAGTCCATCGTTACTTTTGAGTTTCAGGTGTCAGAATGTATTTTTTCTTTTAGTTTTTTTTTCTTATGGGAACCAACATCACATTCTATTGCCCGAGGACAGGAATCCTCGGATCCACAACTCTTTGTTACACCTGAGGAAAGGTGACGAAAGTGAACTGTGAGGCCGAAGCCAGCAAAAGGCAGTCAAAGACTTAAACATTTTTTCAAAAAGTAGCAAATAAAGTTTAAACAAAACATACTTTTGTTACAGAACACACACATTTGTTTCGGGGACTAACAAAACATCATTCAGCCTCGAAAAAACGATCAAGTAATCAATTATTATCGGTTGACTCATATCTGAGCAAAAAACATTGAGTGTTTGTGCATTTATTTGCGCATTCCAACTCTAATTCAGGGAAAGAGCTTGTTGAAAGACAGATCCTTTAATGGTGAGGCACGGAACCAGGAAACCAATCTGGTCTATTCAGACCAGGCCAGACCAAACCAGTCTTGATCCGTCCAAGATGAAAAAACATTAGTTCACATTCCAAATATTATGCTTGAAAAGTATGTTTTAATCAAAAAATAACCCATCCTGTGCAAAAAATGTGCTTGTCTACACGTTTTTGAGCATGCATCTTAAAAAAATTATTGTAAGAATCAAATCCAATGTGGCTAAAAAGCTTCAGAAAGATGACAAGACAAAAACAACAACTTTATTCGCATAGGAAGTAAAAGGCCCATCCCATCCATCCACATAGGAACTGCTTCCCCTCCTTTCTTTTTTGCTCTTCTTTTCCTCCCTTCTTTTCTGGATATCCTCCTCTTTCCTTTGGTGACGGCTAGTGGTGCTGCAAAGTACAGATTACCTCTCGTTTCCCTCGCTTTTCACTCCCTGTACCATACTTCTCCATGCACAGCCCAATAAGGCAAGGGCAGGCTTGCCACCCTTAACAGCCACAGGGTGACCATTTTCCCTGATATACACATGGTAAAAATGTGTAAGCTTTGACCTTTTGGTTTTTTTCATGAGTCTCGATGTGTCACAGGAGGACGTGACATTTGAGGGAAAATGTGATGACCAGTCCACTGTGATGCAGCTATGGAAATAAACACACACAATAGTAAACTTTTTGTTAATGAACAACTCAGATTTGAAAAGAATAGCCGGAACAACTTCGGAAGAGGCTAATCTGAAAGGAGCAGCTCTAAATTCACACAGAACTTTTAATGACACGTTAATTTATGTGATCTGAGAAAATGATACTGTTTGCATTTCAGTTTAGATCCAATGCTACTTTATAAATAAGAGAAAATGTATCTATGTTATTTTGATAAAACAATTGAACACACCAACTCTGACTGATGGAGCTCACGAATTTGAACTGGGTGTTCATAGTTGATCTTGAAAGTCAGAAATGGCCAGCTGTGCAAATTAAATTTCTATAGAAATCTGTCCATCATCAACACTGGCTTCAAGCGAAAAAATATGTAGCTGTAAATGTGTTAAAAAAACAAAAAAACGATTAAGTTCTGGCATCCCTACAGGTCACTATTTTGTTCTTCATTGAGGGCATTTGCACCATCAACACGAGTTGTTGATGCAGCATAAAAATGTTTGCTTCTGAATTCCTTTCCCGATTAGTTGCCATGACCAGTTTGCATAGCTAGTATTGAATGTTTTCAACTCTGGTTTTTAAGCCGATTAATCTCTTAGCGGTCACTAACGGAGAATATGTAACCAATAAAAATGCTTTCACTTAGATTAGGAGTGCCGCATGTTGATAGCAGCACGATTCCCTGTGTTTTAAGCATTAGCTGGATTCCTTCTGTGTGGAGTATTCCCACCATGTATGTGTGGGTTCGCGCTTCGTCTTTCTGCTTCCTCCCACATTCCAAACATACTCATGAGGTGAATTGATCTTTTTAAATTGACCCTCAAGGTGAGCTGGAGCGCGCAAGGCTGCTTGCGTCTATGTTGGGCCTGTGAAGAAATGGTAACCTTTGCAGGTTGTAACCTGCCTCTTTCCACCTGTGACCTGCACTGATTAAATGAAAAAACACAGAAAATTGAACTTTTTCCAAAATATTGATGAGGGACAAAAAAGCATGTGGTATTTTTCATCTCATTAACCCTTTAAAGCCTGATCCAAGAATAAAACCAAACAGAAAATTACTTTTTTTGGTTTGAATTCCCTATTTGGCCTTTTAAAAAAATATGTAAAAAGAAAAAACAGAAATACATTTTTAATATAAATAATTCATTACTATGCGATAAGTCAAGATTATTTTTTGTGTAGTGTTCTGCCCCCTGTTATCAGGTATATATGATTGTGTACAATAGGATTTTGAGCAAAGTTTTTACCATTTAATTATGCAAAAGGTATCAGATGCAAAACATTTCAGAAACCTTATGTATCTAATATGATACATTTGGCATTATAGGGTTAAATTACAAATTCAGGTTTGATGTGCACAAAGGTAAGTGAGTTGTGTATAAGTTAAAAAGTGTGCATCAAGGGGTGTATCTGTGTATTTTTTATCTCCAATACATCTGGAAATTCAATCTCCCTGACTGCAATGTACCTGCCCGGGGACTGTGCTCTGCAGTGTGGGCTGTCCTCTCACATCCAAACTCTTCGTCATCCTCATCGTCCTTCTTTCCTCCTCCTCCTCCTCCCCAGTCTGCTGAAAAGCTGTCATTGATGAGAACGTTGTGAGGGGGCGAGAGGTGCTCAGGCCCCGTGGGCTCGTGTAGCAGCTCCGCTGAAAGGCTCCCATTTAAACGCACACACCTGTTAACAAACAGAAACAATGGGCTTCATGGCTGCCAGTTCAGTAAAGCTCTGTACTCTGACCCCGCTCCCACCTCTCATCCCTCCGGCGGATATTAAAGAACGTCTGTGTACCCACCCTGGCACACAGCACTCAGGCCTCACAGAGGCTGGCCCCGCTCAGGGGAATCCTCAATCCACTATTGTCCGGAGAGGGAGAACATGGATGGATGACCAGGAATGCAGAGAAAATAGACTTCTGGACGGATGATTGCTTGAAGTTCTGTCTGAAATGGTGTGAATCCTAGTGTTATTGTTCACACTAGCGGCTGTCCGAACAGATTTTTTGCCACTCACACTTTATGATGAAAAATATTTATGTCTTATGAGGCCACTCATCAGTCTCTGGGAACAAAAATCAATAGTAGAGAAACTCTAAAGATACTTTAAGATTCAGTAATCACTCAATGGAGTTGGCTGTATATATAAAAGAAGAGTAAAGTTTGATGCTGGAAGATATTTTGATCGAAACTGTTTTTTTTAAACCTCTGTCGATCTGATTGGATGAAACCCACTGGTGGAAGAGAGTGAAAGATGTTCCATGTGGTCATCTGCCAATTGATTTCTGTACGTGCCTCTTTTATTCAAAGCCCTATCATGTGACATAACTATGTGGCATGTCAAGTTGTTGGTCATCATGCAGCACCATTTGGTCAAATCCTAAACTTTTACCATAAATCAAAACATAGATTCGATGAGTGGTTGCCTGCATTGTACAGCTTTCCTAAATCGTCTTCAAGTTTATGAGGAAATTCATTCCTACTGATACCGAGAGTTGTTGTTGAGGAGAATATCAGCCAGTAGGAGTCTACTGCTGCCGATCACAACTATTCTGGAGACGGGGCTTCTTTCCATTTCAGCCCCTGACCACTCCTTTTGTCTTCTCTTAGGGGGTACAGCCATTCATCCCTATGGGACGGATAATAGCCTCGCTGGCCTACTCACCCTCCACTCCCCACTACTGCTCCATCCTCCCATAAAATTCCACTCCATAATTGCATTCGGGTGGAAGCCAGTAGGAGAAGAGGAGCTAAAAAGTAGAGGGAGGAGGGAAAATAAAAGAACTCTATAGTGGGGAGCCTGCATTCATCCCGGGCCTATGCACGGCAAACAACAAAATACGATCCCCAGTCTATGAAGAAAGAGCCACAACGGTCAAAAGCAGTGAAGGACTGGCCCACCAGTCTGCAATTCAGCGGGCTCTGGCTTCTTTAATAACTGATTGAGTTCACAATTAAACCCTGCTTGCTGGTAATACAAGTCTTCTTAGAGGATGAATTGCCATTTGTGGGAGACAGGGCCACTGTTGTGTCCTGGGGATTAAAAAGGGAAAGGGGAATTAAAAGCCATTTTACAATACAGTAATCAGCATGTTTTCCCTCTGAAAGGCCCTCTGCTCTCCCATTTAGAAAACACAGAGTATTACCTCCTTTCTGCACTCTACAAAACCCATTCAGCCCGGCGCTTTATTATATGGATTAATCCAATGTGTTGTTGGGGTTCCTGGGCTCCATGAAGCACAAGGGTTGAGGTGAAGAAATGTCCACTCCAGACAGGTTGATTAGGACATGAAAACCCAAGAAAACCCCAGGCCAAAGCACATTCCTGAACTTTTCCCCTCTGAGCTTGGATGAATCTTTGCTTGGAAAAGTGATATACTTACAATGGAAAAATGCATGAATTAAAAGGTTGACAACAACACCTGGATAGTAATAGTTGTGGGATATTAGAAAAAGGAATGCAAAGCATTTTAATTTCAAATTTGTTACATTCACATATTATAAATTCAGATTGATGGTTATGGGTTGAAAAAGTCATGTAGTTGATATTATTTATGCAATAATCAATAAACCAATTTGTTGTTATGACTTTTGTTATGATGTGTTCATTTTTTTCTGTCTGATATTTCAATGATGTATTCATACAGGGAAAGTATGGACTAATTATGACATTTTATAAAATAACCGGTGGGTTTACAATAATCATATTATTATTGAGCAGCAGTATTTGTTGTTGCACAACAACTGAATTCAGGAAACAGGACACTTTTGATGAGTTTGCATGTGAATAGCTACAAAAAGACTCAAATGTAGAAGATCAGGTTTTTGAAAGACAACATGACGAAAAAAGAAATAGTAAAAATGTCACAAAATCTGTGATTGAACATGTTCAATTCTGATTTAATTGCTGGTAAAAGAAATGCACTAGAGTTAAAGGAAAACAACTATATTTTGAATTTGCATTCACATAAAGTGCTGCGTTCGAGTCCGTAGTTTCTAATGACAAATAGTTTAGTTCAACAGTCTTCTTTGTTGGTTAGTAAATTATCAAAACAACTGATTCTAAACCCCAAAAGGAATTACTCCAATGATCACGTTTACCATTAATTAAGAATATAAAAAAGTACAGAAACTGTAATGTTATGAATGTGACAGGTAATAAAACTTGTTTGATAATGATTTACTAAAAAAGAAATGAAAAATTGTCATTCTTTGGTGCAACAAATCTTCTGCCGGGAAAATTCTCTTTGTATAAAATCTTATTCATCAGCTGCTCGAGTGACACCAAAGACAAACAAAGATGATAAGATTAAAAAACTGCCCCTTTTAGCCCAGAAAAAGATGGATCTGGGGAAGAAAAGAAAATAGATATGTTGCAGTGGTGAAATAACACTAACATTTGCTTCCTTAAAACTGTTATTAAAGGCCCTTTTTTCCATAATGATCGAGACATATTGTATGTCAACAGGCTAGATTCACGTACCACAATGAAGAGAGGAAGTATTTGCTCTCATTCTACTTCAACGTTCTGATGTAGACCACATACATCTGACTTGATTTATCCTGTGTCATCCACAATCACTCATTTAACTGTTTTCCTCGAAAAAGAAAGGAAAAAAAAGACTGCTGCAAGCTATGAGCTTTACAATTTTGACAGCAATGTGAATAAAGATGAACAAGTTTTGATTGGATGTAATGATATGTTTACAAGTGGACGCTGTGGATGGAAAACGGTTAGTGGCGAAAACAGAATTCAGATCTGTAATATAAAGCGCTGCTTTTTGAGAAAACGGTCAAAGTTCAAGGACAACTGTGAGTTTTTACAAATAAAATCAAAGCACCAAAACAAACAAACTGTACCAAATGTGATATAAAGGGCAGGGTCAAATTCGACACTCAAATTATCCTCCTTTATAGAGTTCCAGGGAATAAAAGAATAGAGAATAAAAGAATAAAAGATACTGAACAGTACTTTTAGGCGCTTCCAGTAGTTATTCCTCCACCTACAGCTGGAATACTGTCAGATTACCTGTCTGATATAATGATGGCATACTATTTTTAGGTTCTGAAATTAACCAAATCTCTCAAACTGAGACTGTTGGTGTGTCTGCATGTGCACACCTGTCATAAAAGCGGGTCAGACCTCTGTGTCTTAAAGACCACAATGGCATCACTGTTTGAGAATTCGCTACAATAACAAACAAAATCAATATTTTTCAATGGCAATTTTTCCCCCTCGTGTTACACCACCTTTCCTCACTCCTGGTTTCTCTTTATGCCAGGCAGATGTTATAACATACCAGTGGAAAATAGAATGTCCAGCTAATAAGGTTTTTTCCTTTTTTGAAGTACCTTTAGTCACTGGGAAATAGTAAATAAAGTGCATTGTGTCTCCAGGGCTGTTGTTTCACCCTTACTCACGTGTTTATTCTCTCTCATAAATAGGGAGGTGGGATATTGAAAGAAGAACAGGTTAGGATGTAAGAATATAAACTGTCAACGAGGAGTACAGGTAAAGGGAGGAGAACTATAGATCAGACAGGAGAGACTTTAAGGAAACTATAGGAAAGAATAAAAAGGATCAGAATACCAATCAGAAACCATGTCAAGGTAAACAAAATAAGAACCAGAAGGATGAACTAAGAAAAAAGATAAGAAACTCCAAAGTCAAAACAAGCTCCAAATACAACACAGATCACAAAAAAAGCGCAATTAAAAGTGGAAACCAAAAATTTCACACAATAACTCATTTTATAAAGAAGAATGCTCATAAACTAAGTAGGAAGGATGTGTACATATACATATATATGAATACACATATATGTATATATTATATGCATGTGTTCTATCTGCACATAGTTAAATGATTCTGCACAACACACAAGATTAATCATCTAAAGCATTGGTAGAAAAGCACATCCTTCATGCTCACTCTTCACCTCAGATTAAAGCTGGCCCTTGGTCAGACAGTTAAAGGACCACACCTTCTGCCTTCAAATCTAGTCTCCAAGTATCCAAAATGCATACTTGTACAACCATACAACTTGGACGGTTTAAAATGAAGTCAAGAAGAAACACTGACCTTTGGCCATTTACATCGTCTAATTTAACAAATGATTTGTAATCTTGACACCCTGAACTGTTAATCCATAATCCATTCGTCCTTTCTGCCCTATTTCCTAACTTTACTGCAGTGTACTGCCACCATCAAATATTAGATTTGTTTGAACTGTATTTTCTGAACACAACAAAGTATGTCAAGGAGAAATAACGAAATGAATAAACATTTCCATGGGCTTGTGGTTGTTCAGAAAAGTTGTTGAATTGTTGTGACCAGTGTTTTGGACCAGTTTTCATTGGCAGTCATTGACAACAAAACAGAAGTTTGGAAATGAAAGTCATTCTGAAGGCATGTCCTCATGTTTCCTCTGATTTTTAAACATTTACAAGCAATTATGAATAAAAAAACAATGATGTCATCCATTCCAATGTAAACTAACTGTTTACAATGGGATGTTTACGAGGAGATTAGCTCTAGCAATTACCTTTCGGGTAAATTCAGGAGCAGTTACCTGATTTCTGAATAAGAGGTTCTAATTCAAATCAGAATTCAAGTTTCCGATATGTCTTTAAAGTGGGGAGAATTAAAAAAGAAAACAAAACTACAAATATACGATAGATAGATAGATAGATAGATAGATAGATAGATAGATAGATAGAT
>JABUIW010000072.1:8743871-8874981 GCA_013363375.1 Menidia beryllina
GATAGATAGATAGATAGATAGATAGATAGATAGATAGATAGATAGATAGATCTTATCATCTTATTTGTGGACTTGAAAAGATAACGACCAGTTAAATGATTTATGGCAGCAGTTTTTGTGTTGCAGTGCAAGCGTGGACGTGTCATGAATTCTGATACAGTCATCAGTCAAAGAACGGCTGAAACTAAGGACTCTTTAATATTCTGTGGCCACTTGTTAGCATGCATCATCTGGCCCTCAGTCTCTTAGAAATGCACACAAACACGCCTACGTCCAGTCACACACTAACGCGCACCATCCTTCCACTGGTGCTCGGCCCAAAGTGCCACGGGGAGATTAGATTCCCCATTACTCCCTTGTTTGGTGGCCCAAAGGCGAAATGAGAAATAGCCCTGTGGTCCTTAATCCTGAAGACACTCACAGCACATTCACATTGTTCTGTCAGGGCTCACTTGTCTTGGCTTCCAGTGCTGCCATGGCGATGGGCGGTTATAAAACCATTAGACTTATGACTGCACCCGTCATAAATACAGTGTGTGCCGTTTATCACCACATCTAGATAAACAGAGAGTCCTCACTTGAACACTTTCTCTCTTGAGCTGTGCTTACAATGATCCGTCCGCCCCCCCCCCCGAAGCGTTTGGTGTCACGATGAAAACGTATGTGTTTAGGAAAAAGAAAAACACGGCGAGGTGAAGTGAAAATCCCCTCTTGGGATCTCAATAACGAGTGGTGCTAAAATCCCGGCTCACGGCCAAGAAACCATTACTAATCCCCCCGGGGCTGTTAGCGTAAGGAGTGTGTGTGTGTGTGTGTGTTGGACCAGAGCAAGTAGGGTCTAGTGTGCTCGCAACTCTGTCGGTGCCTGTGTGTAGAGTTTGTTTCCACGCTCTTGAATTTGTGCCTTCCCATGTCTCCCCCTGTCAATCCCATTTGAAAGAAAAGTCACAGCAGCTAGTTAAACATTACAAAAGCAAAAAAAGTAGAGCTCCAAACACTTTGCTTTAATGGAGAAAAACTGCACTGACAACTGTGGGTGCCAACATGGGACTGGGACTGAGCTGTCAAAACCATCTTTATTTAAAAAAGCAAAGAGTGTACTGTAATTTCAGGCTGCTCATAACTCTGACCCAACTAATCAAAATTGTTTACCCTAAAAAAAAAAAAAAAGAATCATGGCTTTTAAAACTTTTTTTATTTTTTTACCACCGCTGGAATAAATACATATCTTTAAGCCCTTATTTACTCGTCATAAAACCAGTTATAAAATAATATAACTGTGTTTATCATTGTAGGGCTGGCTGTGAATTAAAAAAAAACTCCACCACAAGGGCAAAAACTTCCCCCCTTTGTTGCCACGAAAAAAAAAAAGAAAGGCTCACGAAACCGCGACAAGCTTCTCTCAAGGATGTCTACATGACAAGTTCCAACATCCGCACAGAAACCACAGAAAGATGAATGACCTCCCACACATGTACGCGCAGACGAGTACCAGCCTCAGCATGGTTAGTGGAGAGAAGTTGAAAGTTCAGAAATGGGCAGATTTGTGGTTTCGGCCTGGCATTTTGGCTCTAATTCACAACACACTTGGTTGTTAAGAGTTGAAAGGCTTCGTTGGTCTTTTATGAAGTGGAATTTAAGTTCTAGGTTTTAACAAAACACAGATTGCCCATTAAGATCATCTGTCCCCGATTAGCCAACCATGTTTTGATCATACTCGAGGAAAATGACGAGTCGGTGGTTGGGGTGTCTTTGTCATTTTGTTTCCTGAAGCAGCATCTTTTTTTTTTTTTTTTTTTTTTGCAGTGAAGTAAATCTGCCCTCAGACAAAGAACAATATCTATGTATATTTATGTATACGCATATTTTCGGATTGCCAAAAACCTAATATTCACTTATTTGATGATCATACATTCAAAACAAAATTCAGAGTGCATGCTGAGCTCCCAGCCTCAGCCGCAGGCATGACAAAGACATTAATTCCCCCAGCATCATAAAATATGCCTCATATGAAGCCAAGGCTAAGGCAAACACAAATAAAATAGCGTGCAAGTCTTTTTTTTTTTCTCCGTTTGGGGAGAAGCACAACCCCGATGCTCTGTGCATGAACTCAGTGTGAAAACATCCCAATGTTTTATTACAAGAACACCTCCTGCATGTATCCGCTCCATTCAGCTCAACCAGTTCGACAAACGTGGTCCGAATAGAGCCGGACTGAAACTGTGTTGAAATCCATTCCTTCCGCACATTCGGCATATCCGAATACTTTCAAGTTTGTTTACCATCTCGAGCTCCGACTTTTCAAATGTTCACATTCGGAAGCGTTTCCAAACCTAGAGCTCATATCCAATTCAAACCTGTCACAGTTTCACAACATGACCGTCGGCATGCTCGGGGTTTAAAACAAAGATGAGACCGACAGTCCATTTTTAACTTGTTTTAATCAGATGAGATGAGGCATTCTTGTGCTTTCAAGCATGGAGACTTCTTTTCCTCTATCCTTTTTTTCTATTGATCTTTGTCCAGTTTTTTTACGGAAGTCTAAAAATGAAAGGTTTTATTGGACAGGATACCTGTGACCCCATGATTTCCTTGTAACTTTTGACTTAAAAAAACTTTCTAGGTAAATACACAAAGATAAAGCAGTGGCATTGGATGAGTTATGTCTGTTAAAAGTCTGGTTTACATCTACGTCATGTTTGCTAAAAATGATTACAAAAGGAATTCAACTGTAACGGCAAATGTGGACCCCAGCCCTCCATGAACAAATTTGAAATAAGCAGGTATTGAAAATGGAAAGATGGAAACTAACAAGACATTAAAGTAGAAAAAAATAATCTAACTCATACAAAATATGTTACTCCGTGTTCATGAAATGACATACACAAGTAGCCTACATCTGAAGGTGCAATTGTCCTTGATGATGACTGTGAGTGGAAGTGATGAGAGAACCATGCAGGTGTGCCTCCTCCTCATCTGATAACAGCAGATGGGCCTGAGTGCAATCAGTTCTAAAAACACTCCCGTCTGAGTGAATTACACATGGAGCATCTGCGTTATCTGATAAGAGCTCAATCCTGTGTCAGTTTTTAGTTTTTACTTCATGTAACAAAGATTATTAATGCTGCTGGCTCGTTAAAAGTCAGGTTGATTACATTCTACATAAGTAAAATTCCTCTTTACAAGGTAGTGATCATATTGTGAGCTTTGGGGTTTATCTTCATTGGGGAGTTTATGTGACATGCAGGAGTTTTTAATGAAAAACGGAGGATAATATTTTGTTTCAATATTTAACAAAGTGCTTCACTCTATGTACCAAAAACACAACTCATTGAAGTGAGTTTCTAAGCCTTCTCCTGTGCCATTGGGTGGTCTATTTACACAAGCCAAAAGGCAACACAGGGTATTAACAACCTGGAGCCGGCGTCTCTTTATCACCAGATTCATGTCAATACCTCCATCTTGTCAGCTTAACTTAAAACCTGTAAATCACTTAGGTGGAAGAGTGAGCCAGCTTTAAAAGGGATTACAGAATCTTAAAGGTTAAAACGCCGCCTGCCATTTTCCCCTCCTTTCCTTTTTCTTTCTTCTTCTTGTGGACGTGCTAGTGTGTATTGCTTTGCATTCATTCGTCTTCTTCCACTTTGGCATGTTCAGCTATACATTTGGGTTCTTTTTTTAAATCGGTTTTAGATATAGACATCCTGTATGTCATATGTCTTGTTGTTCTTCAGAACATATGGCAGCGTATGGCGAGGATCTGACAACGACGACTGAGGCAACATGGCAGTTTTTAATAGGGGAGAGATGAATGGTGGATGCAGGAGGTGGGAGACGGGAAGCACAGGTGCAGGGAGTTGACCTGAGTGAGGAAAGCCAGGGGGAGACTGAGGGAAATGAATAAAAGTAGTGGAGACACAGGGAAACAAAAAACTACGATATAACCTAAAATCAGAACTCAGGATGCGACTGAGGGAACAAAATCAAGAACAACAAGAAACAAAGGCCAACTAAGTAAGATAAAAGCATGAGGGGAAAGAAAAGGAGCATAGAGATGCTGAACATAACAGAAACTAGAACGAAATAACAAAGCACA
Organism: Menidia beryllina; assembly: GCA_013363375.1. NCBI lineage: Eukaryota > Metazoa > Chordata > Actinopteri > Atheriniformes > Atherinopsidae > Menidia > Menidia beryllina. The sequence goes on from JABUIW010000072.1 coordinate 8,747,968, forward strand.
TGAAAAGAGAACAAGAACACCAGAACAATAGTAAAATAACCTGGAGCTAGAAACTAAACCCCAAAAACAGTAAACTCAAGTCCAGTAAACTCAAAACAAAAAACCCCAGCACACGGCATGGCGAATAATAACCTTGGCTTTAAACTTGGGAAATCCCTAATTGCAACATCAACACACTCATCACATAAATGAGGCCGGCTCGCGTGAAGGTGGCCGCGAGAAAGAACAGTCAGCGCTGCCACGAGCGCTCCGGGGCCCGCTGTGATGTGGTTTTCTGATTTGCCATGACCTCGGGGGTCATTTGTCACCAGCCTTAATTCGGTAGCTGTGAGTGAGTGTTGACGGTACGGGCCTTTGGGGCCTGGAAGTGAACCAGCAACGGGCCCAGCCAAGGCAGCAGCTGCATGCAGCACATGAAGAGCTGATGGCAGGTAGAACAGGTGCTCCCTCCCAAACCAGGGGCTTTTATCAAGGCTTAATGACACCCAGATAATGATTGGCTGGTAAACATAAGTTTTTATTCATAAATAATTTCAGGGAAACTTTGATGTGGAAGTGGCTGTCAGGCGGGGAGGTGACGACAGCTCTGAAGAGCCAAGAAAAATTTAAGATTAATTAAAAAGTCGTTGTTCTTGTGGGATAAAAAAGGGTGTTTTCCTTCTCCTCTGGCAACATATAAATCATGCCATTTAACTGTTACAGCTTATTATTTACAGTAGCCGTGTGTGCAGTTCAAAAGTTGACACCCCATTTTCTTTCCTTTGAACAATAGATAATTAGGTTATTAGTGCACAGAAACTAAAACCCTCAAAAACATTGATCATTTGGCGATTTTTTTCCCCACCATGAAATCCTGCGAGTATTTTTGCATAACGCGTGAGGTGTGAAGAGAAGATCGTATGCGTGTTACTGCCCACAAACAACCATCTTAGAGAAATACGCAACACTGCCATACCAGTAATACTCACACACATCACAGAGCAACCGCAGATTATAGGCCACTTTTTCAGTAATTGCTACTGGCCAGGCCTAAGGCATAATCTTGCAATTTCCTCTATGACGCGCAAAGAAGGCGGCTTCATTTAGGCACCCGACTCCACAGTGATCCTCATGCTCTTTTTCAAACCTGGAACGAATACTTGTGATTCTCCAGATAAGGGATTAGCCATTACCTCAAATGTTCCAGTGTTTCGAAACCAAACACAGGTTGCAAGGGTTGGTTCCCCCGTGGCCATGACAACCGAGCACTTGCCTTCTTCCTCCTTGGCATCACAAACCTTTTGGCTTCACAGTGGAACACCTGCTCAGGCACACAGCTTCATTTGCGAGACAAGCCTACCATCAGGTGTTATGTAGTCATAAGTCATATGCAGTGGAAGAAAGGTTTAAGATACTTGTTTTAAAAAAAAGCTCAGTTAATGTCTAACCTACATAAGATGTTAAGTAAATAAAGAGACAGTTTCTTCAAGGTTTCGTGGTAAGAATTTTATGAGTTGTCCTCAATGGTTGAATCTTGTTTTGTGTGATTTTGATTTGAAAATAAGTGAAAACCCCCCTAACTTAAAAAGCTTGTTTTCAAAAACCCATGATAAGATTTATATATAAATAGTTTTTAATTAAAAAAAAAGCATGCTCAGGCAGGTTTTTCTCCAGCACCAAAGAGGGCATCCTACATAATTCTTTGAGGACTTACAAAGACATGTGCAGCAGTAATATTTTTTCTATAACTGGCTTAATTTTACTTCAAAGATGTATTTGGCTTTTTACGGGGTGTTTCATTAAACTTTGGACGGAGACAAAAGTAAAGGCTTAATTGATTAATTCAATCAGTCTACAGCGAGCAAACACTTTACGTGAAAGCAAGTATATAGTCCTTTTTGGCTTTTTCTTTATTGTATGATGGACTTTCAATTTGGGAGAGCAGACTACCAAGCCAGTGGCATAATGTCACCGTTTCCCTGCTCAGACAAGTGGGATTAAAGTGATCAACATCTTTAACTGTTATCCTGTGTCTTTCATTCAATGAGTCGTTAAGCAAGAAAAACTCAAAGGCAGGGGGTGGAGAGTTGGCCGGCTTTGTGGAAGCGGCACACAACACTGACACCTAGTGCGAGAGCAAACAAGCAGAGCTCACCTCACAGGTAGCTAGCCTTGCCTTTACTCCTAACATGTTGCAGCAGCACAAGATAGCACCTATATAAGTGATGCTTTATACAACAAGATTTACGTCGGTATGCAAAACACACACAGAACAATATCAGTCCACTGTATGTGTGTTGTTCCCACGCTGAACTGTGAAAACAAACAGACGGGAGGCTTGAACCAAAATATAAATTAAGTACGAGGAGAGCGAACAACGCTGATACAAGCCAATGCGCGATTAATCCCAAAACCACTCAAAGACAAATACACTCATCATATGTCTTCTTACGCACAAATCTACACGCACGGACACACAAACACAGTGCAGTGAGCCTCTCAAAGCCTGGGAGCTGGGAGTGATAATTATGCGTGTAAATTCCAGGGCCCCTCTGGGCCGTCTGCAGGCTGGTGTTGAGAGCTGTGTCCTACCGGCCCTGCTGGTGAGGCTCACCCACATGGAGCCAGCTGTCACTGCTCCCGGCCCATATCATCCACTTTCACTGCAGCGCTCAAGTGTAGGCGCGCTCTCCCATAAACACCAGCGCCCCGGTGGAGCATGTGCTGAAAAAGTGACGATGACCTCCCGCAGACACCATGATGAATACAGTGGTGAGTGGGCTTTTGGGAACGCTCCTGTGTTTCTTTAAGACTGATGTTGTTATGTGTTAACAGAGGTTTAGATTCAGTTAAAGAAATATATTGTATGGCCTGTGGGTGTGACTATTCGGGGAGATGGAGTTTTCCCAAAAGGGTGCCCACAGCATGCTTTTTTATCCCAGATGTGTCTATGGAATCAAAGCCCTTCTCCTTAAAATCCTGTAGCTGCCTCTTGTCACCAGGGGCATGTTCACTCGGATGGCTCATGGTGGCATCGGCCACCCCTGGAATCTAACTGGCCGCTGCCATCGACCTGCCCGACCAGACCTGTCAATCATCTTGTTCAAGTTAGCTAACAAAATCTCACAGGTCTAAAACTACATGGAAAAGAAAAAACAACCTGCCCTTCTGTTTGGAGGTGATGCGTTGTATTTTATCATTTGCAAGTGTTGAAATTGAGTTGAAAAGCAACAGAGTTAACATGGCGCCCTTTACACTGTCACTTACAGTTCACTACAATCTAAAGTCCTAGGGCATCTACAAAACTTTAAATTGGATTGTACCCCTCCCCCCAGGCCCTGGGGAAAAAAACTCCTAGACGAGAATGTGCTTGTCACACTTTTGAAAAAGCAATACCTTAATTTTCAAATACAGACGTATGTCCATTGAAACAACAGTCAAACCCGCAGTTAGTTTTAGAATCCCCATAACATGCATGTACCAGGCACATTCATGCAAGGGAGAAGAAAATATCAAAGAAGCAAATCATTTATATGAATTAAAAGATATTGTTACAAAGTTTTACATTTGTGTTGGCACCATAACCAGGAAGTAAGGTTATTTATAGCCTTTCTGTCTTCAGCTTCCCTGGTGAATGTAAATTTCAAAGGTATTGGTTGTTTAATCCCTTGATGGCCATGGTCAAAATGCATTCGTTGTTGCCCTGAGAAAAAGACCAAATAAAAAATTAATGAGGGACAGGTCCACAAATGTATTTCCTTGATGCAAATCTATTTGGATAACTGTTTTTGTAAGGGCTTTCACTCATGAGAGACATACAAATCAGAGCTGCATGAGGAAGGGAATGTTAACTGTAACTTGTTTTCTTTTATAGCGTGTAACTCACCTGGAGGTAAAATCACATCTAAAGATCTGCAGTGAACCAGTGAGTGTGATGCAGGTTCATGCTTTTCAAAACTCATAAATCTTTGCTCATGGTACAATGAACGACTTGGGGTGGGGTGCACTCAGAGAATCTGACTTTATCTCCACTACGAATCTCATCACAAGATAGATTTAGTTAGCATCATCTCCTCCTATGAGACTTAGTCAAACTGATAGCATTTGGAATTGAAGACAATGATGAGCTACGATAGAACCTTAGGAAAATCCAGTGAAAATAAATGTACAGAGTGGCCTTTTTATAAGGCAAAATATAACTTGGACATATGCATCTTAAACCCAGATACCCTTATTTAGTGCCTGTACATAACCACAAGTAAAATTAAAATTAATTCTACTTCAATAACAAAGAAAAATAAGTCAATAACAAATCAGCTTTGCTCATTTAAAGTTGCAGGGATTCCAAAACACTTGTTTTTGTTATTTTAGAAATGGTTGTCAGACAGTAGGTAAAAACGAACTAACTAAAACCAAAGCCATAGGCTATGTGTCCACATAAACCCACATCAGTGGAGTCCCTAAAAATGATCAAATTGACCTTTCCCGTTTTTGATCAACCTTTAAAGTTCTCCATGAGGTCAACACAGCCATCACAACCACAGCGAGAGGTTTTTTCCTTCTTCACTTTCTCCTCGGTAATTACAGCTACATGTTTTCCCACTCCACCGAATGCCTTTTTTTTTTTTTTTTCACAGAGGCATGCTGGTGGTTTGATGTTTGAGGTGCAATGAGCCAAGACTGCTGTGAACACATTCCTTCCTATACCTGATAGATGAATGCGAGGCATGTAGATAAAGTGAGTGTTGATGAACCACAACAAGGGGGCCACACCGCGGGCCTGCTTCGCATGCCGCTCAGCTGCTGTGAAAATGGTGCGTGACAAACATCGGCCTGAATTCCCATCTGAGTGTCTGGGACGCGAAAAAAAAAAAAGACAAGCACAACCTACTGAACACGTGTCTGCAGGGGCATATGGCATTCGCATAATGCAACTATTTTAGCGTCCCAGTGTCGTGCAGGAATCAACTGGTTTCGTCTGGGAGAGGCATGAAGAAAAGGGGGGAACGGAGAGGCGCTGTGGCAAGTGGCCTGGACTAACGCGGCCTATAGGAAACTGTCAGCAAAAAAAAAAAAGAGGCGGATGAAAAACCCAGTCCGGCGGAGGAGAGGAGAGGAGGGCGGTACGGTTGTGCGGGGGTCTGATTCCTGTTACATCATCTGTGGCCGACAGACAGTGTGGCAGACTTATCTGTCTGTGGTCTCGGGGTGGCATTTGTCTGGACAAGCAGTGAGTCACATTTTCTGTTTACCTCAACGCGAACCCATCCCTGAAGCTTCTCATTTGCCCGTCCAGCAGCCTCCGTTCGGCAGCCACATGAGGGCCGGCAGCAGGGTGGCTTCCACCAGCGGGTTGGCATGCAATGCGAAGAATGTGCTGTACCCACACCTTGCTAAACCATGACACCTTTCCTGTGGTGTGGGAGATGGTTTCTTTCAAAGAGCTCTCAGCTGTAACCGAGAGGGTAAATTTAGGCGTTCTGCTGGAGCTGCTCTCTCTCTCTCTCTCTCTCTCTCTCTCTCTCTCTCTCTCTTTCTCTGGAGCATATTCAGGTCTAATAGTGTATGAAGGAGAGTTCTAATGTTTTTCCCAAATGTGGTGCAAGATTTGTTCAATCTGTTGCATGAGATAATATATTAATTCAAGGTTGTTTAGTCAGTAAGAGCAATGCATTAAAGTAAAGTTCAAAGATAACTAAGTAGACTATTTGAACTGACCTGATGTGGCACACCCTAGCCAAATGATTCCACGTGACCTTTAAATAAAAATCACCTGTCTTAATACACCCCGAGTCAGATCTTCATCCTGACAACAACAACTGCTTGGAGGAGGGTCCCGTGATTCCCCCCGCAATGAACAAGTTCAACATTAACCAATAATGGCAAGATCCTTAACTGGTCAGGAAGCCCCTTCAGTGGGACACATACTCAGATTAGTGGCTCATCCCCACTGAAAAGAGCCCCTGGCACTTTGCCTCAGCTTCCAAATCCAAACCAGCAACGCTCTGGTGAGAATGACAGCTCCCATGTTGCCCCCCCCCCCCCCCCCCCCGCCCCCCCCCCCCACCACCACCACCATTCATCTGTATGCCCAGATCTACCCTTTCAAAATCGGATTTGATAGATTTTATGGAAAACTGAAGTTGCAGGATAACAGTCGTAAGTTTTTCGAATTCAACATATTTCAATTCATATTTTCAAAAGAGGTTGGGCAACCGGATCCGTCTTTCTCGGCCCAGCGAGGAAAATCAATTATCGAGCAGGTCCAACCGGTAAAAAGAATGAAATGAGTCAAAACGATAGTGTCGGAGCCAATCAAGAGACCCGGCCCTTGCATTTATTGTAAGAATGCTAACAAAGGCCCTGGATTCATGATGGAGAGAAGAGCCCACACTTCCAGTAGAGCAAGACTGATCACGAATGCAAATCAGCACAATGAAAGCAATGGGAGTGAGAGAGGAGCTGCGGCGCTCTTTAGTAAACCTCTGGGAAACAGCACTTGGCCCGTCTCAGTGGCTCTACTTATCACTCAAAGGAAGACTGAAGCGTACTAGCTGCACAGACAATGATGCACTCCTGCCAACCAGACCCAAAGTGAGAGGGTAAATTAAGCCGGGCTACAAGAGATTAGCAGATAAAGTTGGCCGAAAGTGCAGTCTAATCATTGCTGTCCGTAGAAGGTCCGGGCAACTATAAGACAAAAAAACTAAAAGGCAGAGCTAGCTTTAGAGGTGCACGCATCACAGTGAATGATGTAAATGAACATTGCTGCCAGGGATAAATCTGTATCAGCAAAATACATCCATGTGCACTCAGACATACACAAATATTTACAGAAAAGTTATAATTTCGATGTTTGTGGTAAAAAATAATCACTGTATCAAGTAATAGGGATGTTATTATATTTTATTATGTGATTCGGAATTTTGTTTATGTTTGAAGAGATCATATAGAGGTTGAAGTGGTTCAAACTGCAAATCAATAGCTTAAGATTTAGAGAAGTACACAAGAGCTCCTGGCAGGGTGCTGAACCGTTCAGAGCAGAGACTGGTCTGAATGCCGAGGATTTTGCCAGTTCACGTTAAAACATAAGCAAATATTCGACGGATGAGCCAGCTATCATGAAATGCCAAGGCCCGGAGGGAGATAGCCGCTGATTAGAGCGTGAAGCCGAATTGCAGTGGGCTGCCGCAGGACGGGCCACCCTGAGGACAGCAATCAAGTCCACCAGACACCTCAGAATGCACAGAGAGCTGGTTCCCACCTTTGAAACAGCTGACCACACGGAAGATGTCAGCTAAAAGAACCATTCGGTCAGTGGAAGTAAAGAGCTATACTTTAAAAAGATATATAAAGGATTGACCAAGTTGTTGCTGCTGAGTATTTCATAGCTAGCTAATATTCTGGACGTTTTTCAGTATGAAGGAATTCTTGATGGTATTATAAAAGACATAGAATAGCCATGCAAATTCGGGGGAAAGCCGGTATTATTAAAGGTTTGCTTGCCAAATGAGAGTGAGCATTCAACAAAGAAAACCACATCGTATTGTTTAAGAATCTGTGGTACTATAGACCACCATTTTGTCACGGGATCAACCATATGCTGTTGGAGTCATGTGTTTGATGCCTGAAAATATGCAGAATTATGCCTGGAGATGGTCCATGAACCTTGAGCAGCTTTATTTCTGTCGCTTTTCCAGGTCAACTGAGAACCAAAGCAACAAAAGTTATTTTGCACTGATATTTTTCTACATCAAGTTCGACATGCGCCTTACCTTTTCAAGCCTTTTCTAAAGATTTTCTCATAGATTATTGATTATGGTAAATGTCTCCTTGCACTAGATCTATATTATATCAGGTTTCCCTCTCCTGTCTTTGCCCTCTCCTTCTTATCACATGAAATGGCTAATCGCGTATTTAAAACGAAAGTGAAGTTTACATAAAGTGACACATCAGCATTATAACTTCATTTACCATGCAGGTACCACACAAACTGACCTTCAGGATCGTGCAAAAACCATAACAATTAAATATAATTCGAATCTATTGCAATCAGTCAAACTGTCCACTGGAGTTCCAAATTAACCGTCTTTTACAAAGGTCTTTGATAATAGAAAATCAAATGTAACTACTCATTTGATAACTACTCATACCTACTCACCGCAGTACACCTTGACTCAATTTATTATTTTTTTTTGTCAATTTCCATGAGAGGCTGGCACCTCCTAATGGTTACAGTTTGAGCACCTGTTCATCAGGTATATACTTTCCTGTTGCCATGGTTATACAACATGAAAAAGAATAAATGAACTCCCAGCAAATAGTCTTCTGGAAGAAAAACAGCCAAAGTAGCAGAGAAATGTTTAACAAATGTGGGCTGTCACACCAATTATTTCTTCTGATTGCCTCCCGGGCAGCAGCATTCTGGAATAAGAAAGGAGAATGTGTAAATGAGTAAGCCAATTTGAGGAAAGCTGCTGAGCAGAATTTATCGGCGTTCACATAGTTCATCTTGAACACGTGTTCCTACAAGTTGAAAAGAGGGTATTCCAGTAAAAGAGTGCATGCTGGATTGAAGTGTGTAGTGCACACACTCATTTGTAGGTTTATGATCTCGCAAATTTTTTCTTTGCTCAGGGATTTTGGATTTTCTAAGAGGTGAACATAATATCATCAATTTGCATGCGTCTTCTATGTGCCACAGTGGATTATTTCTCAGAAAAAGTGTCTGTGCTTAATTGAAACCTGTGTTGTTTTGTTGCACAGAATTATATCAAAGCCATTCAGTCACATCATGTTGTCTCACATCATAATTCTAAGCATTCAAACATCCTTTGTGTTATGCTGTTTATCATAAAACCATAACTAAGAAAATGAATAAAACTACAGATACGCATTTTTCATCGAAACCAAAAGGATTAAGAACCTTCATAAGTCATATACTCTCAGTCAAGTCCAACAAAATATTTTGACAATTATAGAGAAGAACATAAAGTCTATTCACTCCTCTATAATTCATATTGTCAGCAAAACAATAACAGCATGGTCGTTTCACAAACAAGTGGAAAACACAGTTGTGGGCTTTACCCATATTTTTGTTTGTGGAAATGCCTCTTTGTCCTCAATATGTCACATTCTTTGCCATCAGCAGCACAACTCACCACACGGCCTTGACCTGATGTTGCGGATTTCCTGTAAGGAGTAGTCACGCATATTTGACGACCACGTTTCACACAAATAGGGGTTTGCGACTGATAAATGCTCGCAAGCTGTATTTATGTGGAACCCTCAAAAAGTTGTAGGGGAGAGCGGTGTCGGGTATTAGGTCCGATTCCTGAGGAAAGATGCTTGGAAGCACGCACATGTGACATGAGAACACATTACCCAACCATTTGGAAGTAGGCACCACATAAGAAAATAATGCAGTAAACAGGAAACATGGGCGTAAGGATATGCACCCCGGCCTGTCCTCAGCACAGGGTCTATTTTTGGAAAGACTGTGAAAAAACAGTCAGTTAGTGTGGCTGGAGAATCCACTCCTAGTTTTGGATCGAAATAATACTCTATTATATAGTCAAATAAATGACAAATCCAATGAAGGACTATGTATACATCTAAATGTGATGTTTGTGAGCTCAGTAAAGGCTGCAGAGGAAGCCAGTTTTCCATTTTACTGTCCTACCGCTGCCTGGTTGAGTCACTGGTACTGTAGATTTGTAGACCTGGCTCCTCGCCAGATTTTGGTTTCTGTCATTATCTGCGCTTTGTGTCTCATTGACGGCCGCATGCATGTAATGAATAGGCATCTCCCCTTCCATTAAAATAATACCCTCAGGAAGCGGGCTCCTGTCAGCGATGCTGTAACCGTGCCCAACGGAGCTCCGCGCTGTGAGATCGCTCGCAGGACGTGGGGGCGAAAAAGGCTGGAATTTTAATTGTGTCGCGGGAACGGGGGTAGTTTGCTAACTAAAACAGACCGGGACAAGACGGCTTTTCCCAAAAGGGGATGATGATTTCAGACTGAAAGAGGGGATTTAGGAAATGTTGCTGTATATTAATCCTGGACAAACCCGATCTTTTGAAAGTTTTTCTTTGTTGAGGGGAGCTATAAAGGGCGTGCAACAAAAGAAGACCGGACTTAAAAGAAGAGGTTGGGAGGGGGGCGTCGTGGGTTCCTTGTGAAGTTTGCCAAAGGAGAGATGCATCCTTTTCTGTCTCAGGGGGATTAGACGTTTTCAGCAAGTGACAAAACACCTTATTAACCTCAGCCTGACCCACGAGGACTGACCTTTGACTCCTGACCCTGACACCACTGCACTTTACTTCTGTAGAGAGTCACCAGCATGAACCTTTTCACTGGAACTAATAAATGTATGAAAATGCCAAAAGAGAGGAAGAATGTGACGATTGTCTGGGTGAAAATGGTGTTGGAGATGAAATGGATAGATATTCGGGGGAAGGGCTGGATTGTAGGAGGAATACAGAGGAGAGTTTAATTAGCGAGAAGACACTCCTGGTAATCTACTCTTCTCCTTCTTGTAGAAGGAACAAAGGTAGTGGAAGATAAGGCGTTTTTTTGACAAGAGGTCAGAGAAACTTTGGCTTAGGACATGGGCCTTTATCAAATCCACCAGCAAATCTGCAGATTAGTTCATTCCATTGTTTTCAGGAAGTCTGCTCAGAATTCAGGAGGGGAGGATTTAGTTTTTTTTCTTTTTCTTTTTATTTGAAAGAGCTCCAAGCCACTGCAATGGATGGCAGAAGTGTCTGTGTTTGTGTGTGTGTATTTGTTCATGTGTAACTATATCTTCAAGTGTGTGTCTGTGTTGGGGATGACAAGGTGAGGAAGGTGCTGTCAGGAGGCCTAAAATACAAAGCCTACCAAAAATTCCAAGCATTGCTCAGGACCTTCTGGCCACCAAAAAGCCGGCCACTTTCCCACTGCGACCTCTCCATAGATAATATGTACTTTGGAAGCAGTCATCTCTCATGGTTTTAATAAACCTTTTCTGATATTTACATGGCTGCTCTCTATACAGAGTCAAGTTGGTCAAAATGTGAACTTATCCTCCTTGAATAAACACTTCTCTCTTCTCTGTAGAGTCGCTTTACCACAGCAGAAGTCAACAGCATTTGATATAGAGCTATGGTCAAAACACTTGTGGATAGAAGTAAAAGTCAGTGGAGTGTGGATGAAATATTCAGTTACAGCATTCTGACATAAGCCTTTTCCTTTTTCCAACCTCCTGCTCTCTCTTTTACCTGTTCCTCTTGTGATATGTCTCCAACACTTTGCTTCCTGTGCTATTCAGCCTGTGGAAATGAGGCATCGGAGTGATGACAAGGAGCGAGGCTGGCGGAGAATGCTGAGACGGCCCTGGATCTGCCTAAGCACACTCCCGCACCAGTTTAAAGCAGGCCTCTTTCAACTCCAGAACCGGGATCACGGGAAGAAAACGCATTAGCAAAACGGCTCGAAAGCAGAGAGACAAAAGGCAAATGATTTATTATCGCCTTCAGCTGAAATACCGATGCAGGAGGGAAGACCCTCAGGTGCATTTCTGGCCGAGTTTTGACGAGGACGAGTGAGATGGTGCTGAGAGACGCACTGGAATGAGGAGCCGTGGAGTATTTGGCAATAGGTAAGCAGGGAGAATCTCGGTAGCTCTGCAGGTGGAGATTTCATTCTAAGGTAAGGAAGGTGAACCAGTCAGTGAAGGGTAGCTTGAAAAGATTTTTCCCCGAATTGCTCGGAGTTGTTTTCTTAAATTCTATCTATTCATGACCCACAGGCTCGTGTGCTTTTGCTCTTGTCTGCTGTCAGTGATCGCTATCTCGAAAAGAGGAGAAACCGTCACACCTGTGGGAAGGTACGCAATGAAATGAGGGGATTTTCTTTTTTTTTCTTTTTTTTTGCATGTGGAAACTCCACCATGAAAAATGAAATATAAATCCCAACCTCTTGTGCTCTACTTAAAAGTTAGAACTTAACTATTACATACATGGGTTTGATTTTTTAACGAGAATTAAGCAAATCATCATGTTTGACAAATGGAAAAGGTTAACCAGAATTTTTATTTTCTTTGCTTGGATGTTGAGTAAAGACACCATGTCTTCAACACCTCTTGATTAACTGCTAACCTGCAAATTGATATTTTCTGGCACTTACTGTACACATGCAGCTAGTACGTTGATGAACAAATAAACATATGCATATTTCTTTAGTTTAACTGTTTCCTACGAACTTGTGCAAGTGAAACATTACCAAGAACCCGACATTCTTTATAATTACACATAGTTTATACATTCACAAGTGAACAATTTAGTAGCTATAAATGTGCTATTTTAATCAATGATCCATATATATTATTGAACATATACAATTTGCATATTGATGATTTATGTTCAAATATGCATTCCTTTATTTTATTATTTGGTTTTCTTATATACTAAGCAGTAACAGTATCATTTCATGTTGTGCTTACTGTTATATTTTCAAGAGCTTGGCTGCTTGCATTTTTTGTTAAGTGTCTTCGCGTTCATGTTTTACTTGTTCATTATTTAGTTAATCCTCACCACCTACATTAATTCTGCTGTTTGCTACCTTAGCATAGTTAGTCATTGCTTTCCTTTATCCATTGCCTGGTTGTGGCTCCTCATATAAACCCTTGTACTACCTTTGCATTAGATCTATTTAATTTTTAATTAAGCTCCTGGATCTTTTGGTACTGCAGCTCTTTATTCTAAATGAAAGCCTTCATCTGCCCCAGTCCACCTGTTTGTGATTATGCACTTTGGTCCTCCACAAGCACCGCTTCCTGATGTCGAAACATCCATATTCATAGTTCACATATAACACAAACTGCCTCAAGAGGCACTGTAATCTGTAAAGCTACGAGTCTTTCATTGTTAGGTCATTGACTTCCATGTGATAATTACAGCATGGACCCAAGATAATTAGTTATTAGCGAATAATTAGTTTTCTTTGGATTAGGGTTGCATTTTATGCCTGTAAAACATTTCACATTTTCAGACAGCAAAGCTTCACTACTTTGCAAATGTTCATTTTCTTTCTTTGCACAAATTATAATGGCCAACTACTGAGGAATTTCAGGTGTTATTTTTGCACTGTTCTTTCTGTAAACAGCTGTCAAGATGTCTAACATTACTTGTTTTTTTGCACATGGCAGACACATGTGGCTAATTTCATATATCATTTACAAATTAACATTTCTTCTTCTAGCTTCTGAGTCACTCACAGTCAAAACTTTTAAATCATACCGCTTTATTATGTTGTTTTCCTTTTTTTAAAAAATGTAAATGCTTTGGAAATTAACATACTATATGTGTAGAAAAGGAAGCCTTTTCTCACAACACTTGTGAGAAAAGGCTTCCTTGAAACACTTTAACTCCTTTGTTGGGGGATATATATCAGCTCTGATTAGGAGCAAGTAATTCCTGGAAGATTTGTGATTCAGATTTTAAAAAAAGAAAAAAGTTGATATTTTCTGTCTGTGTTCATCAAAGCCAAATCGATGTCTTTACAATGGTGGAAAATGACATCAGCCTTTGTACTGTGGTCGATCCCAGCCAAGAACTGTTGCCCACAACACAAAGTCACGGTCAGGTTGACTAAACGAACCCAGGTTTTTGTTTGGGTTGTGCCACAGTGCAACAGATGCCAAGTTACTCATTTGTGATGTCTGTCGCTGTGTCTGTGTATTTTCTCAATGTAAATCCTGGAGGGGGAGAGGCTCAAACATCGCTGTGATGAAAATAAACACCACTTTAATTGCTCGTATTTTGTTTGTCCTCTGCTGCGTTGTAGTGAGAGAGGCAGAGGCTCCTGCCCATTCATCGGATCTGACATTTGCGTCCTTTTTCAGGATTCATTTTCACACAAACGCGCGCACCACACACGCACACACATCTCCCCGGTGTCAAGACCTGCTGTAGTTCTAAAAACGTCACTGGCAACTCGAAGGAAAAGCAAATATTCAACTGAAACTTAAAAATAATACTCCACCTAACAAAGAGGACCACACACACACACGCAGAGACGCACATTAACGCCAACACATACCCATGCAGGCGTGTTAAACACTTCTCGTCCTCGTGTACTGCACTCTCTCTCCCTCATTCACAAACACACACGGATACACACCGCTCTGCTTTCCCTCAAAGCCACATCCTGGATATCCTTCCTCGAGGGAGGAGATTTACACTGTGGTCGTCCTTCAGGTAAACCAGAAGAGCCTCTGCTCTCAAACCCCCTGATCTTTATTATCTTATTTCTAATTTATTTTTTTACTTAGTTTACAATAATGGATGTAGCGAGTACAATGGAAAAGTCGCCCGTCTGCATTTGTGTGGGAAATGGTTTCGGTATCCCTTCTGAAATTTCCATAGCGAATCAACGACGCTGTGGAGAATTTTTTTCACCGATATCAAAAAACACAACTTAATAAACAAGCGGGAAGAAAAAACATTTGAGGAAATACAACCGAAATCTTCCCTTCACGTTCTTCTCATGGTGTGTGTGTTTTGGCTGGCTTCACCGGGGTCTTACGGGGATGTTGAGGGGGGCTTGAAGAGGGCAGCCGAGGCCAGCCAGGCCACTGGGAGAAACAACAGAGGGGGTTAATGAAAGCGCTGCACATGGTCGAGGTTGACTTTACTCGCTTGGCCTCTGTCATCGTGGCTTGAGTCAGCTGTGCAAGGGAAACGCATGAGGAGAAAAGCTAACTTCCACGGCCTTGGTTGGTAGCGGCGTTCCAAAAAACTTCTGGCCGTGTAAACAAACACCATCTTCTCTCTATCAACTCCCCGAAATACAGAATCTGATTGTGGTCGTATAATTTTAAACTTGCCGTTTGGAAGAATCTGCAGAGGACCAAAGGAGACAGATGCCTCAGAACTGCAAGTCATTACTTTGGATTGGCGTTGTCCTTTGTGCCATCTGGCCCTGTTTGCTTGTCCCTTACGTGTACTGTAACACAGCTGAAGTCCCAACGGAGCAGCTCCCATTCACGTCTTTTTCTGCCTACTTGATCGGAGGGTGGAACAAATATGAAATAGTTACAGAAAAACACTGTGTTTGATCTCATGGTCATCTCGTGGCTGTTTCCGAGCTCCGAAATTTCTTGGAGCGTGAGTAAAAAAGAACCAAATGCAGCGATTTTGGTAAAGAAACCCAAAAGGCCTGCTGTAACAGGGTTACCAGAAACAAAAAAACCAATACACAAAGATGAGAAAAGGCAGGAATTAGACCTAAATGATATGACACAGTACAAAGGAGTTTGATGTACTTAGGATCAGTGTGAAAAGCAGGATGTTGGTAAGGGAGTTAGACAAAAAGAAGCGAAATCAGCACTAACAGAATGTACGCAAGACCTTCAACTATAATATCAAACAGGAGGGAAAAGTCCACTGGGAAAAGTCAAAAAGATCTAAACAGAGGGCAACAGCAAAATAATCTATACATCTATCCATTATCATTACTGCTCATTCCCTAATGGGGTCGCGGGGGGAAGTGGAGCCTATCCCAGTGGTCAATGGGCGAGAGGGAGGGTACACCCTGGACAGTCCACCAGTCCAGGGCCAGACAGAGACACACAAGGACCAACAACCAAGCACACTCACTCCTAAGGGCAATTTGGAATGTCCAATCAACCTAACAAGCAGGTTTTTGTACTGTGGGAGGAAGCCGTAGAACCCAGAGAGAACCCACACAGACACAGGGAGAACATGCAAACTCCACACAGAAAGGTCCTGGTTCCCATTGGGACTCGAACCCAGAACCTTCTTGCTCTGTGGCGATGGTGCCAACCCCACACCACCGTAAAGGTGGTTCCTAGTGACCGTTCAGACAATAGATAAATATTTCTGGATGGTTTGTCATTATATGATTAGATACTTATTACGACCTTTTAGGGTTCGGGTCAATTCCATTTTAAATGCTTAGACAAAGAACATTTTAAAACGTTTATTAAAATTAGCTCAAATGTTAAACAATCAATGGCTCAACTGTATTGAATTTATTCAAATAGATTTGCATGTGGACTGTTGACATAATTTATATTTCTTGTTCTGACTTGGAAAATAATTCTCTAACACATGACAGAAAACAAAACTGAAAATAAACATGATGGCTCATGTTGGTTATATTACATGCATCATGGTCACTCAGAGAATATTAGCAGCTTAATGTCCAAAAAAGACAGGATTACACTGAATAGTCATTGATAACTGTGATAACTCCCCTTGATTTCCAATTTTATCCTTTGCCCATCACTTTGTTTGTGCTTTTTTTTTGTTATGAAATATATTTAGCACTGCTGGTCTGTCTCATACACTACATGGGATTGGCGGCACAGGGCCCCCTCATGTACTAGCGATGAGGAGAAAGTTTAAATTCCACAGTGTTGCCTGTAATTAAATAACTGTTGTATGACTGCCACATTTTGGGCATCTGAAAAATATCTGAACCTATATTAGAAAATAAATTTATGGTGCGACTTAAAGCATTTTAAAAGTGTATATATTAAAGTGGAACCTAAACAGCAAATGAAAAAGAATAGAAGGAAGTGAAAATACAAATAATCCTGCTACTTTCCAGTCCTCAGCCCCCTAGAATCATCTTGTGGGAAGTTAAACCTTCCATATTGCTGCCTGCACACTTTTAATACAGCTTGCTTCAAGTGTCAGGGCTTAAACAGCAAAGAACACCTTGTGTGTAGCTCGTATAGGCCACAGGCTTTGCCTAAACGTAAGTATCTGGCATCCCGAGATGGGAGCGTGATGGAAACTATGACATGGTCCTATTAAGCAAGACACAAAATAAGTCAGGTTCACAAGACACGGCGAAGGAGAGCTGATGCAAACTGACACTTTGACTTGTGGTTTGCAACGATTCCACAAATGTCCAAACAATAAAGCCAACAGCTTTACATTTCTAAAACTTTCCAATCTGAAGGGTTTGGTGGCATTCAGATAGTCCGTGAGGCCTGAGTCTGAAACAGGACCTGGGTTTTTACACAGATTCATAGTCATATATGTTACCTCCATTATCTCCATTAGTTTTTTTTTTCTGTGTCTGTTTAGTCTTTCTCTACAGACTTTAACATGGATTTGAGTTTACTCCACCTCTGAGCATGGGTTCCTCACATACTTGCTTTCTATCCTCTGGCAGTCCCTGCCTTAAATACCCCCCCTCCCCTTCTATTCCAGTCTTTCTTAGACTGTTAGTGGTCAGTACATTTATCATTCATGTTATTCCATAACAACACAACAAATTTGCTACATTTTCGACATTCGGAGTGTAGATACTGAGCATTTTACTAAGGTGCTGTCGCTATAATCTGCTAATTTTGGTGTAGATATACCAGTCACCAGCCATTTTCTCTTTTTAAAGATTGGCTGACAATAAACGCCTATTACAACGGAGATCTATCTTGAATAGACGATGCTGCAGCGACCTGCTGCCAGCAGAGTTTCAGCTTCGACATCATCAGCATTCTTGAAGTCTTGCCCAGTGCAAAGGTCTATTTTCACCGCCATAATAACACAATTGTTCGAGTAAACAGTTTGAAATCTGAAATAAGACAGGAGCGGAATGGAGTCTGGTCTGACATGCTTGGTTTCAGAGAGGTGAGATTGCCTGTCCAGCCTTTTTTTCGTCTTGTGCTGAGGACAAATGTACGCTTTTGTACATTTTGAACTATGCATATACAGTAATGTTATATCTGCTTGTCCATTTTGTATGAATGCTGCCGTATATCTGAGTTTAACAACATTTTAAGTGGATTTAAGAATAAACACAAAGCTTACATCCAGTCCACCTGTGTTCCACGCTCTGCATCATAACCTGTGATTGGATTCCATGCAGCAGTAGCACATATTTCCATTTAAAGCTTATTTTTGCTTTGGGAACTGTACTCCCCATGGTGGTATCTCGCTGGTCTGCCATAAACTCTTTACTGTGGATTATTTTAATATGGGTCATAATAAAACATTGCAAGAGCAGACTTGCGTGCGGTCACGAAACATGAAGGTATAAGATATCGAGGCTTCCAGATGTTGTTCTTTCACTGAGCAGGTTTCCAGCAGTACGAGGCTTTTTTTTAAGGCATATTTAATCCAACAGTACAAGGCTGGACAAGGCTGGGGAAGAAAAAGCGCTTTAGTCTGAAGCATTTCTGTCAAGAAGGTGATAAAATCAGTATATTGTCTGGTGGAGAGGAATGCATGGCTTTCTTGGAGCCGAATACCACTTAAGTTTCGATGGACTTTTGTTGAAAAGTTGAACACAACTTCACCTCTAAGGTTTCAAACTTGCACTTTATGATGAATTCACTCACTCTTTGAGACACGCAGGTGGCGGCGGCATTATAACACCACAACTGTCTTTTGTAGTGTGTTGTGGAACTGTCAAAACTATCAGTGGCTCACATTTATATTACAAATGCTTTCTTGCAATTTTCCTGTTGCCCCTGAAATGCTTGCATAAATGTCACTCTCAATACGTATATTGCTTGCTATGACTCGACATCTCCACATGAGGTGAATGATTGTGGATTGTTTTACAGCAGGTAGCGCTAAGCCAAGCAATATGTCACATAATCTACAAAACACCAGTGCACGCCAGGCAAAAACCATGATTGTCGTCCATCTGCGGTATGAGCATCGGCTTCTCATGGAACAAGGCTCCAGGGGCCAAACGTTGCTGGATTTGTGGCTAGGGCCACACGGCATTTTGGCCGTCACATGTGTCATGGATCCGACGGTGAAGCAGCGCGTCCAGAACCAGACCGAAAAGGAAAGCTTCCTGAGGTCAGAGGAGTATAATGCACCGTACTGACTCTCAAATAAAACTGGCTTGTTTTTCTTAAAGGAAGGTTGAGGTTTTGGGGTTTCAGTACATCACCCCCACACCACACCACCTCCACTGGTCTCCATTTGCAACAATACGGGCTCTATGGCATTTTCACTTTGACCTTTACGGTTTTAGCACAAGGTGGTGATTGTCAGAAAAACTGGTTCATCAAAAAACGGCTCTGGTTTTGGCTCATCCAAATGCCACATTAACTGTGTATGAAATGTGTGAAGTTTCGACATGGTTTTACAGAAAAGTGAAATGACTGTGCAGTTTGAGCTCTTGAGGTTGTACAGTAAAAGCAATAAAATAAAAAATAATTTTAATTCATATTAGTGAAATGTTTTTTAAAAGGACATCCATCTCTAAATTTAGTTTGGAACATGTGGAAATTGGATGAAAACAAGGGAGCATCCACCAGGGAATGAACGCTGAAGGTCAATTCCAGTCTCCATCTTCAGCAGATTGGTCAAAAAAAGAAAGAGAAAACTGAGTCATCTGATTTTATAAGGTCATGCACGATATGAGGCTTTTTGTTTTCAATGTTTAGGCTGTGCTGAAGGCCAGAAAAAGGACAACGACATGCAAAATGACTGGTCTGGTGTCACACGGAGAGATTGCGCTTAGGTGTGCATGTGCTTTCTTAACCTGGGGAAAGCCTGAATCCCAAAATAGTTAAAGCTCATTGGGTGTAATGGTCAGTGGTCAGTAATGGCCGGTGGTTTGGCGAGACATGCGACTCATTACACAGCTCTTCCTGTCCACACACATAGCGTATAATAAAAACTTCCTCGACAGATTGGAAACCACTCCACTCTCAACAACAGTCTTAGGTTCCTCTTTATCCATTTTCTCATCTCATTCTTTCTTTCATTCGTGCTTTCTTTTAGCCTCTCCCATCCTCTATCTCACTCTTTTCCTCTGCGCGCTGACCTTCCCAGGCTGGCCTAGGTCTTTATATTTCAGGGTTTGAGGCTACATCTGAAACAAAAGCAAAATTATGGGTCTGGTTTGGCTTGAGGAGAGCGCAGTGACCCCGGCATGTGGTTTTCGTAGGCCAGACCAGAGAGAGGTGAGGTGGGGAGAAGAATTTGTGTGAATCTTGCTGTGTATTTGAAGAAAACCCTAACCACAGCTAATTTGAATGTGTCATTAGCAGGAGGGGGAGATCTAAACTTGTACTGGCCTGTGATTAAGTAAAATCCACATGGTATCAAAAACTCTGTTTGTTTTCTATTCTTTTTTGAGGAGGGGAGCATTTTGGGGTAACATGGGGCTAAAGTCTGGAACAGTCTAGAAAGTAAACACCCCCCCTGTCATTTTAGTCATTTACTCACCTCTGTATCGGTTTCAAAATAAAATTTTAAAAACTTCTGTTTCTTGAGAAGTTATATTAAGAATAGTTATATTTTCACGAGTGGTGAAACAATTAATTGCACAGTGCAAGTTTATTTCTATTGCTCACCAACAGACTTTGAATATGACAGTTTAATCATATAAATATTCCTTTGTCTATGTAATGGCGTTCATCCAAGTCGGACTCAGGCGAGGATGTTAAGGTTGTAACATCCCTAATGGGTTCCCGGTCCATCACAGGACCACACAGAGGCAAACAGCCACGCACACTCACTTCTCAGAATAATTTGGAATCACCAGTGGGAGGAAAGTACAAACGGATGGGACAAACTTCACACGGAAAGGCTGTAGTATGAACCAGGAACCTTCCCCACTGTGTGGCCACCTGTTTGATTAAAGATGCGATTACATCAGTAAAAAGAGTCCTTGATTGAAACTAACACACCATAAACAGCTCAAAGTTTGGATTTTACTTTCTAAACTTGACTGGCTGAAGATTTGAACATGGTTTAGTTACCTTTTTGCTTTTGGGCTCTGTTCAGACATGCTCTCACATTATTTAATTTAATCACTACCACGGAACAGTTTCAGAAATGCGTGGAACAGCCCGAGGTCCACCTTAAGCTTTTGGTCCTTTAACATTTTGTAAATTTGAGAAAGAAGAAATAACACAAAAATCTACTTCGTGACTGAGTATAACAGCAATTTCTACATTCACCAATGTGTCTTTGCTATTTTTCATATATTATTTGATAACTTGACTATGGAATAAATCAACGGGCCCTCGTGGCTCAAAAATAGCTTTAGACCAATCAGAATTCAATATACAAACTGCATCTCAAAGGCATAAGTACTGATCTTTTTTTTTTAAAGACTTCTTCATCATCAATGTACGTCATCATCTGCCATCATTATAATTGCCGTAGCAATATGCCTGTGACACGTTGCAAACACAAGCGTGTGCAACTCTCTGGTCTTTAAAAATACACACACACAATTGAAAAAATACAGTTGAGAAAACCTACACATTTAAAAAATGATTTGGTGTTTTTCTACTTTAAAATAAGTGATATTGTTGAATAAATGCGATTGCATTGAATTGAAATTACACGTAAAAAATGAATAAATACTGTTACTGTATAATTTTGCTAACTAAGATTGAGACAAATAATAATAAAAATCCTCAGAAAGCAAAGCAACCATCTTTGTCACATGGATCACTTATTTCCAATCAGTGGCGTGACGTCACATCGCCGAGAGGTTTTCTAAGGACAAAGATGTAAAAGAAGAGCGTTGTATTTTGAGCTGTTACACAGATGGATTACCCTAAAGTAAAACAATCACTGAATTCAGCTGTTTCATCCTGTTTGAGAGTTTCCGACAGTGGGCCTGCATCATTCTGTGTGGTCTCGAACCCTATTTAGAACTAGTGGGTGACCACTGTACAATTAGGTGCGCCTTGTTTCACGGCAGCAGGAAGTGTAATTCCTGTGAATAGAGGAAACTTTCTCATGTTTACTGCTCACATACACCTCCTATCATTGTTGGGAATGCAGGCTTATATTCAATATGTACAATTTCGTACAAGAAAACAACACTTTTGAACCTACAGGACGTTCAGTGTTCTTGTAACTGCTTGACCCTTCAATGGAACAAAAAAGTGTATTTGTGCAGGGAAAAGTTCATTAACAAGGATCTACTGTCACAATAATGTTTGGTTGGTAACATTTGTTAGTCCACAAAGTGTTTAAGGGAACAGCTCTTACACACCATCTTTTAATGTGTCGTTCCAAGATGGTGGGATGACCTACCAAGTTCTAAGAGAACCTCCATGTCCTGTCTATGTTCAAGAAACTCTTGAAGACGCAACTCTTCAGAGAGCATCTTCTCCCCTAACTGGATAAAAGTGTCTTCAAAATGCCGGAAAAAAACACAAAAAAAAAAACTATTCGAAACCCCATACTCAAGGATGAGTAATGAGACATTGAGATCAGAGATTATACATTTTAAGGACAAACCACCACACAATAGTTCTTCTACATCTGGGTAGATGTCAGGGATGCAAGTGGTTTGAAGTCAGACTTCTTTCTGAAATGTCCGTTTATGTTTCAACAAAGGAGAAAAAAAAAAAGATCCATCCAGGGAGGATTCAACCAAACCTCAGAAAAGTCCGTGTCAGCACCATAAACAGTGTCAAGCTTTGGTTTGCACTTTTGTGGAGAAGTTAACTGCCAACAATTCGGCATTTTTACTGAGTCTGACCGGTGACTGATGATCTATGACAACGTTGGACATCCCAAAGGACAGACCCAAACCGTCTTGATTTTTTGGGTTACATGCTAAATGAGGATGGAAAAGCAGGCAACAATGGAGAAAACTCAGATTATGGTTTTATTTCCTCAGGCCAAATGATGCCATGCTTCATTCAGAATGGTGGAAAGGAGTCTTTAAGCATTCGATTTATGAAAGAAGGCCTGACATCCATGACAGTCTTGACAAATCCCAGAAAAAGCCACAGCTCTGAACCCACATGATAGACAAAAATCTCTCCACAATGCACCAAACTGTACTGCTGATAGGTTTAGTGACAAATCTGTCTGTGAACTGCTATTGTTTCATCACCCTGTTGCCCAATTGCACAATTGAGATCAAATTGTAGACCTTGCCATAGCCTCTAGGCAGAAGCGAATCAATTGCCACAGCTATTGAAAATCCACAGTGCATTGAGAACGAATGCTTTTCACCATTTTTACTCTCTATTATTATCGCATACCTCACAGACACACAGCTCATTTCAAACCAAACCAGGCATATGTGAACTGTTGAAATGTTTTGCTAATTGTCCATAAGATCTCATCCCAGTGATAATGAGGAGTCTTGCATGGATATTCGTGTTTCTTTTATTTTTCGTTGAGTTTTGGACAGAGCTACTTACTACTTAAGAATGTGGTATAAGAATTTTTTATGCCAGAGTAATTTTAGATTTTCTTTTTTTTAACGCTATTTCACTGTTCTTGGAAATTCTTATCTTACATCCCAAATCAGGATATCTCTATAAGAGTTATGATGGAGAGATTGCTTGGAGTTGGAGCCAAGAATCAGGACATGTTATACAAAGGACTGAAACTGAAATTTATTATTAAAAGATATCAAAAAGCGTTGCTGTGCCATAAAACATCCATCCATTTTTTACATCAATTATTTCCAAAAATGAGTCCGAACGACTATAAGGGACCTTTAAAAAATAAGACTAAATAACAAAGGAGACAGGAAAGAAGCTTGAGGAAAGACATGTACAGGGACTAGAGTTTCCAGAATGATGTTGGCATGACAGCATATGAAGATCTGGCAGGGATTGAAAGGGCCAAGGGATATTTAAGCATTTGCGGGTGATGAGTCAATGAAGGCAGCTGAGGTCAGGGAAGACAGGTGAGGGAAGTGGAGCTGGTGAGCTGGATGGAAGAGTAAAGTGGGGACTCAGACACAAGATTGGCCGTGACACAAGATTGGACATGAAACTGTAAAATGGACCAAAATAAAACAGGACACATGACATACAAAAAGATGTCTGAAACTAGAACCAAAGAATGGAATAAGCTAAACTTAAGGGAAACCAAGAACGAAGTCCAAAAAACCATGAACTCATGACAGTAAATACTGTTATCTACTAACAGAATAAGTATTTAAATGGCTAATAAATTTTTATAGGCTTTTCCAAAACTAAACCTAAACATTACCAAGCCATCTCTGGCTCTAAATCTTAACAAATGGATTTAGGAAAAAAGAGGCTACAATAGTCTCACACAGGCCCCAATACAGACTGGATCAGAGATACTTGAGGTGAAACACTGATGAAAAACAGTAGATCACAGCAGTTCCCTAATGGAGCTCTGGAGACTCCTCTGACCTCAAAATCGAATTTCTTTGCATTGAATGATCGATCATCCACTGACATAAGTGTAGTGTTATCCGAATGCAACTAGAGAGCAATTACACAAATCAGTGGCTTCTAGAAACATGAAATATTCCATATCCTTTTACAGTTGGAATGTCTGTGGAAGACGGTTATAACTGTGCGCTTCGGTTAAATGTTGAATAGCATCGTTCTGGACAACCTGAAAGCGTGGAAGGGAAGGTAACCCCAACATAAAGGACACCTGCTACAAAAATGATCTGAGCAAAGCACTGGGCTGTCCATTGTTGCCCATGAGACAACTTCCATTGTTTGCATAAATAATAGAGCTTTTCAGAGATTTAGGATTCAGGAAATCCTAATTCAGTTTAGTTTGTCCCATGCTATTTCCATATGTCAGTTTTCTTTTTAAAGGAGTCCTCAGTTACCATGTTTATATGTGCCATTTGCAATAGCAAGTCGAACTAAATGGGGCATGCTTTGAGCATTTAAACCATAGTCCTGTTCAAATGTGAGGAAATTGCTTTCATAGTTTTTCCGTTATTAAATGATAGACTGTGGTGGTAAGAAAAAACAATAGATCCCGGTATTACAATTACATTTTCTGGGCTGAAATACCTTTTTCCCATTAAGATTTCTCACAAAGGAGATGGCAAAGGCTGCTCACTCCTCTTGCGCGCTCCCCAGTACACAGCAGGTCTGCTCTCAATTGTGGTAGGCAGAACATCAGCAAGACTCATTCTCTTCTTCATTTCATCCCCCAGACACACCAGAAAACAGCTACAGTACTTTCTGCAAAGCTACATTTTCCAAAGGAAAGAGCCACAAGCCCAAAAAAGCAACGCGCAATGTCATCACCCAGGAATCCGTGAAATACCAGAAAGTCTGAGTTTTATTACAAAAATCATCTAAGAGCGCAAACAAATGGGCAGTACAAACACGGCTATTAATTGAGAAGGCAGATGGTCCCGTTGCGGGCGGGACAGCAATGAGCCGGCACTGTGGAAAACAAAGCATTCGCGGTGACCACGACCCCTCCATTTCTGTCGCTCCTATTGGGAGACAGGATCTGAGACTGGAACCCACAAGACTCAAACAGAAATCACCATTGTTGCCCCAGCAAGACGCACAGGCACACCAATTCCCAATAAGCAGTTGTATAGTTTTGTTTTTCCTGTGCCCTGTCCTCCAATTGCTTTGATGGCTTTGTATGGGAATGAAGCCAACTCCATCATGGGCTAAAATTTCCTATCATTAAGGTGTGACTATATTTGTGGGATATTGGCTTAAAACTCAACACATTGAGTGAAATAAACCTAAAAAATACTGAAAGGGATTTTGGGATTAGTGTTAAAGCCCGTCTCTTTGCTGTTATTTCAGGACCCTCAACCAGGTGCCCAATCGGTGATGTTTTCTGCGAGTTTAGAATACTCTAAAGTGCTCTTTGGAACTAACTTTCCCCCATTTTTTTTTAAGGTGCCTCTCCCCCACAGACACAGAAACTGGATCCTCTGTTTAATAGTTTGCTGTAGAAGGGCACTGAATGAGTGGTTTCCATTCCACTGGGCTGTAACTGATTGTCCCAGTGACCACAACAAAGGATGAAAAAGGGAGGAGGGTGAGGGAGAGAGAATAATCCTGGGCTCAGTATGGACTGGAGAATCTTGAGATCAATGACTCAGTGACTTCCTGAGTCTTCAGCAACTGATCCACATTTTAACTCTGACCTATCAAATACCCATCTGATCGACCCCTTGCATCGCCATTCAAGACTATGCGATACATGTGCAAACTACGCACATCTTTTGGCTTTAGAAGGATTGCGGCTTCTTTAAATAGCAAAATCACATGTTGGAATCAAGAAAGCTCGATCTACTTAAATATTCAGACGTTAGAGGAAACAGAAAAAGACATGACGTGGGTGACTATGAGGACAGCAGACAAATGCTATACAGAGTCGGTGTTTTTTTTTAACGGAGTGGTATTACCATGACAGACTTGCTTTAGGCAGTATACTATGGCAGACAACCCTTAACCAAACCTACCCGGTGCGTTGGGATAACAATATATGGAACATTTTTCCTTGGTTTTCCCCAACTCCCCGCAGAAACAAAAGGCGAAGAGGCATCCTGTCAAAAACAGAATGACACTTTGATTATCATTGGCAGCTGTAGTTTACACTTAGTCCCACAAAAAAAGCGCCATGCCAGAGTGCAAAATTCAAAGGCCTCCCAGTCATGAGCATCTCAGATGAATGCTAAATCATAGGCACACAAAAACTAGAAGTAAATACTGAGCAGGCAGAGACTTACTAGTGTTGAAACAAAAGCAGTCAAACACATTGTGACTATCACCATATGAACAATGAGCCTCTTTGTGTTTTTTTTTTCAAATTTTCCTTTGATGACATGAATAATTGGATAATTAATTCCCTGGATCTCTTTTTTTGGGCTTTTTTCTATCTCAGTGTACGCAGAAACAGTGTTTTTGGAAACAATGATATGCAGATGTCTTCTGGAAGATTGAACTTTGCCATTATAAAACAATGTGTTTCTGTAAAAAAAAAAAGGAAAAAAAAGCTGTTGTTTCATTTACTGTGTCTGAGCAAGATCAAGTGTAGATTTTATGAGGTTTAAAACTCTCACGATATGCTGCCAATTCTTTCAGTAACACTAACCACTGCGTGCCTTCCATTCGGCTCCTTTGTACACAGGACCTGTTTGTTAAAATGCAGTGAGTGTGAAATGCATCAGTTGTGGCTATAACATCACCACATGAGGTCCCAAAGTCCATCTGTCCAGTAAGAAGTGTTGGAGGAAGTGTCAGAAAGCACCTTAACCTCAAATATAATTTGAATGTCTCTTCATGTGATATTGCATAGCTTTTTTATGTGAGATTGTGATGCATTTTGAATGTAATGTTCAAATCCCATCACCTCTGATTTATGTAATCCTTGCTACTCCCCTTAGCTGAGTTATGTACAAGTTCATTTCCCTAATTTTTCCTAACACGGATTCTCAGATGATCTAGAATCGATGTTATCATCTAAAGACAGCATTACTTGCAGGTTTCCATCATTTTTGAAGCAACAGGATAGACATTGCATAAGCTTGTTTAGCTGAGACGGTTACTTGTAATTGTATGAGCTATCTGAGCACCAAGTTTTGCTACTGAAACTACTCTGAATGCATGACAGAGACTAACAAGTAGTGCATCGACGCAATAGGACATTTTAGAAGAGAAGTATAAATGAACAAAATGAGAATGAGATCTTTCTTAAAGAGTTAAAGAATGTTATAGATGATATCCACACGGGAAATTCGGAGGAGAAGAAAGATTTCCTTTGGCCTGAGTGCCAATAGCTGCACTGTGCACCGCCTCTGTGCTCAACTGTGTTATCAAAGTATCGCCAGCATCAGAATTGGTCACACTGGTCTGCTTTCTTAGCTTCCTCCTAGCGAAACAAAACATTTGGCTGCCATGTTGTGTATTTTCATTGGTGTGCAGAAAGAAATCTCAAATAAAGTTGGCTATGCACTTCAAACTTTTTTTTTCCACAGTTGGATTTAGAATTTTTCATGCTAATAATTAGATAATATGATGATTTTAGGAGGCTATCTATGTTACCAAGGCTGTTCACAGATGAGCTGTGATATAAAAAAAACAGACAGTTCTCATCCAACTCACGAGACAACATGGCTTAAAGGTTGTTTTTTTTTTTTGTGCATCTGTCAAATTATGGTATACTGTGGTGGGGAAATTTCCCCCTCTTTCCCCATCATGTCCAGCCATTGAAGCACCGCGGACGTCACAGTGTGTACTGAGCAGCTTGCAACAACAGAGGCCGCATTCTGAATTTTCATGAGTACAGCCTCGGTCTGTATTCCCCGATGTGATTGATCCCTTGTGTACTCTGGCAACAGTTAGAGTTCAGTAGCGGTTGAAAACGGTTGCGTTTATAAATCAGTAAGTTATGGAGGGGCACACTTGGACGTTTTATGCTTTTCTTTGGGTCTAGGCGGAGCCCCTTCAAGATTGGTGAACTGTCCATCGCACTTAACCTCAAAAGTAGTAATTGATTTAAGGAGATGCAATAATAGGAGCCTCGTATCACAAAGAATCTGAGCAGTATTGTGGAGCCAATCACTTATGGAGCTATTTTGGGTGAAGGTCCCAGCTGACTTTTCAAAAACATATACATTAGGATCCTATGTGCATGCGTGTGTGTGTCATCCAACACTTTATTTGGCTGAAGTCAGAGTCAAGTCCCTGAGTATTTTAAAAAGATGGGCATAAAATTCAGCGAGCTCACATATCATTGGAGCTTTTGTTCGACTGAGCGACACACTGCATGAATGAGGCCCTTTTTTTTAGCTAAATACATTTGCTTCTCGGTTTGCCTCATATTGCCCGTGTAATATATGGTGGTGACATTCATTCAGGGATTATTGTCAAGGCACTTGCTGTGCAGTTGCGTTGTATGTGCCTGCCATCTGTTGGACTCCTCAGAAACATCACTTGGCAAATTCATGGGACATACTAAGAAATCCATTTATCATCAGTCGTTTTCAGTTTAGCCTTCAGCTCTCAAAATGTATCAAAATGTGCTCCACTATAAATGTTCAAATAAACCTAATATTTTCCTGAGCCTAGAATGATTTCCATTGTCACTGAAGACAAAAAAAAACCCTTGCAAGTTAGTGATACCTATGTAACACAATTATATTTTGGCAATTTATGGCAATGGGGAGCAGTGGGCTGCAAAAGAGAGGAAAGAAAAAACCAATACCCCTAAATATATTATAATAACTCACTTATATCCTATAACATGTGTTGTGGTGGGAACCGGAGTCTGACGCCAGGAAAAAGAGGGAGTGGGAGAGTCCAGGAGTGGGCCGAGCACGTGCCTCCTTAGGTCCTCTGGGCTGGGGCTGGATTCAAAACAGCCCCGTACCCTGTCTGCTCCAGGCCAGACACCACCATGACCACTTGTATTGAGAGGCCTGACCGCCATTGTGCCACAGCAGAGTACGCAAACAAACACACACCGGTCTGCTCCCTTTGCCATTACGTCGACTCATCAAGCCCACTGGGTTTAGTCATAGCCGAGGCCTCCAGTGCAAGCAGCTCCATCTTGGCTTCGGATGGAGGATCTGGCAGAAGATATTTGCTCATTTGTCCCCACACATGCATGCGGTTTGCTAACGCTTCTAGGGGACTGCTGCCCCAGTGTTTCTTACTGTGGAGCTTTTCTTGGTAATGTCCTCCCACACGGCCCCACTATGGCGCTTTTTTGTTCTTCCTGCTCAGTTGTTTGAGTCCCTCGGTCGTTATACCTGTAGCTTTTCATTTTCTCAGGATTTAAGTGTTTTTCTCCTAACATAACCTATCAATGTTGGAGCTTAGAAATTCACTTGGTTATAAAAAAATGTATCAAAACGATGTATTGCTTTACTGTGATTGATAGATCCAAACAATAGTCAAGCATGTGAGATTGATTTTTCCCCACCCTTTTTTGTCTCAATATCATAACAAAACTGCAAAGTACATCATTAAACATGCATCAAACTTTTGGCTACAGTATTGTTTTAGGGGTTCTTGGGTTAGAGCACAAACACAGACAAAAGAACGAAAAAAGCAAAGAAATTCGCACAGAGACAAACCGCATTTCTTCCCCCTCTTTTCATGTCAACCACAAGAATGACCTGCTGGCCTCCATTTCCTCGGAGGAGGATATTCCCCCTTTAGTGGAGCATTAAAACCCATCAGAACAGATGACTAGAGATCTTGATGTATGCACCCCCCCTCTGTTATCTTTGAAGTTTTGGGAGGCTTTGGCCATGCCTGGCCACAGTGATGACTGCAGTCTCATAGTTAGGCTGTTACTGATATGTTACCAGCTCCCTCTCTGTCTCATACACCCCCTCAAGTTTGATGGGAACATAGGTTACGGTTCAATGATAACTGCTAGTAAGAATACAGTTGCCGGTGCCCCCTACCAAGTTCGTTTTGTTTCTGCTTCCACCTCGTTTCCCTTGAAATTCCTTCCCCAGACTGGGTTTTTTCTGAGCCTGCCACCCGTTGAAACACACACATACGCGCATACTTGCTCAACCAAACTGACAAAGAAGACCACAAGTGACAGTGTTTCCATGCATTCACAAAAGAGAAGCTTCTGTACTTCCAACTCTTCTCAGGGCATTCAGAGGACAAGCTGTTATAAGTCTTATCCACCCTTTGACAGATATCATGGGGTGCTAAAACAAACGAAATGTTCCGAATGTAACCTTGGAAACGGACATTCCGCCAACGGCCAAGAACAAAAGCAAACTGGCTGAAGTAGCTCTATTCATATGTCTCTGTTTGTTCACTAATATTGACATATCTGAATTATCGAAATGAAGTTTCCTGTTAAAATTGCAGTCAGGGTATCGCATGATGTTTTCATGGCCTTGCCGCACCATACAGTAGTTCTTAATCGCCTAATATTCCAGACAGATACTGCAATATACTGTAAGTGAATCAAGACCCAGATTCTCAGGACTCGTTTCATCTTTTGGCATCTATGCTCACAGTTGTAGTTAAACCATTCATTTGTTTTCTGGCAACCTCCTGGACAACACAAACCGACTTTTATGCAGCTGCTATTACATTTTTTAAAGCTTTTTTTCAAAGGGCGTGTGTCTATCTGGTCCATAAATTAAGGAAGGGTTAGACATATTTTGGAGTTTGAAGTTATTAGCCAATTTCAATTAATCTACTGACAACATAATGACCTGCGGTAAGTATTTGTGTGTGATAAGTCTTTCATGATTTCAGTAGTTGACTGTACATTATTAGGAATCTATGAGTTTGGTGCTGAAGAATGATTATATCAATCCTTTTTTCACTTTCCCGTATATGCATAAACTTGTTTTCCTCATTTTCCAAAGTTTCCATGGACATTTTGAATAGTACTTTGGCCATCATAGAAACAATAGAGAAAAAAACAGTGATGGCATATCAAACTCTGCAGTATTGGATTTTAAATGCAGCGACCGTGTTTGGCTAAGCACAATCTTCATAATCAACTCAGGTAAAGAGAGGTATAATCTTCCATCCCACAGTTAGTTTATAGTTATTATTAAACAGTTTTTCATTTCAGCTGTCCTGTTTCCTCACCAGCAGACGCTACACTTACACCCAGAAGCTAATTACATCTGGAAAATCTGCAAATAAGCACATTAGACATGTTATACTTCAAATGCCGCTGTAAGGAAACAAAAAAAAACAAGTACTCTAACTAAAATAGTGTTTATTCTATTGGGGAAGAAATGCTCAAATACATAAGTATTCACATTTTAAGAAAGGACAAGTAAATGCCACAAGAATAAGGGCTTACAATGTCACAGAAAGTATTTATTCATTTTATCATATCTTTTAATGACCTCTACTTGCATGCACTTCCAACAAAAAAGAGTTTGAATATCTGAATCCATTTTATAGTGGCATAATACAGTAAAAGGTTGTTCATAATTGTGCACTTTAAAATTGAACGTGTCATTAAAACAAAAGAGAGCTACCATCAGAGCTGATCTTAGGAACAGTCAAAAGTAAAAAGAACATAGTCAAAACATAGCATTAAAACCTTGCCTCAGATTTATGAATTGATATAACGAAAAAACAAAGTGTACAGTGTTGACAATAGAAGTTTTAATAGGTGTAGTCAAAATCTAGCATCCTCATCTAGAACCAAAACTCTGACACAAAGACGTGAACATTGACGATGTTCTGGCCAGAGTCGCCCTGAGCTGACAGGTTGCGCATGGAAAGTTTCAGCACTGTTTCCATTGGACCAATCACAGGCTTTACTTGGCGAACAACACCTGAGGGAGACAAAGATGAATTGTAAAACTGGTGGCTTTTGCATTTTTTTTTCTTAACATTTCAGTTAAAGTTTGTACGTCTGTTAAATGTTTCAGCCCTTATGTTCTTATTGTTCCATAATCCCTCCAAATTACAAATTTAATATAGATAGCAAAGCAGTAATATCAAACATACGGCAACTAAAACTCCAGGGAGAGATAATGGGTGATGGGTGTCGAGCTGTTTCACTCATCCGGGTGTTCTTCATCAATCTTCTTCACACTCAATTAAAAAGAGGTCTTGGCAGACATCCAACCTACCTTCTGACCTATCCTCTGCACGATTACACGTTTTTGGTAATGTTGAGGTGACTAAACAGAGAGTTTTACAGTAGCATGAAAAAATCATGAGCGAAAAAAATATTTAATGTCATGCCTTGATGGTGATGTATTTGAATTACTTTAGAGTACAGCATTTGTCATGCATCTAATTGTGAAGCTGTTTGTTCTTCACTGCAGAGAGTCCATATTTGTGCCAACCTTTAGAACCAACTGGGATACCTACGACCATAACACACACGTGGAACAGGTCGGAGCAGAGTGGAGGAAGCAGGTGTTATGGATGCTGCTTTATGTGAGGCTTGGGGTTAAATATTTGAGAAAGATACAGTTCATTCTCATTCCAATGATTGTGTGTGAATCTAAATAGTCAAAGACGGAAATATATATGAAGAAAGGAAATGAATTTGGGATAGACTAAGGCACCAAACCAGAAAAAATATTGGTGTTTTTTTTGCTGATGAAAAACAAAGGTCTTCAGGGTAGATTCAGTGTCTCCATCCCCTGTGGATGTCATTTGTTACCAGATGGTAAGTATTAGTGTTTCTTACACACTTAGTTAAAAAATCCAGTATAGGACCATAGAAAAGAACTGGGTTTTGCTCACAAGCAGCAGACCTTCAGACAGTCCAAATCAAACATAGCTCCAGATTAAATTAAACCACAGTAACTCTGAACTCTTAGGGGCACTTATGGATCTCTGTCTTTGGAAAACAAAAGTAACATGGACCCTTATGTTATCACTTCCTTTTTGGAATGTAAGATTTGAAAAAAAACTTAGTTTGATAAAAAAAGAAAGAAAAAAATCACCTGATACTCACATCTCTTACAGAGAGCATCATCAGGAGAGGCCAGGGTGAAAGAAAAACACCTGGATCTGCAAGTTGAAATAAAACTTTTCTAGACGTAATGTGTTGTTCACAATCCTGATATTGCCATCAGCAATTTTTACTAGTGCATTAGATTGAGATTAGTGCATCTCAATGGCATTAGAAAATAATAAACATTTTAGTTACCATGTAACATTTTAGTTAACATTTAGTCATATTTAGTTACTATGTAACTAAAATGGAAAGAAAAAAAAAATCTGACATAAATTACATGTTAATGGAAGAGTCCAACACATATTCCTATGGACTTTAATTGGTCAGGGAACTTTTTGCCTAGGGTTTTGACTCAGATATAAATAGAAAAACTATAACAACAGAGTATCGAGTACATCTAAACAGGAGACCAGGAAAGTTTATGGTAAGAGCATAATCACTCTTTACTCCAAAAGACTGCACCCCCAACTTTTTTTAGCTGGACACACTTTGGTTACTAAATCTTATCCCTAAGAACATATGAGGGGATGTTGACAGTGCAGGTAAACTGATTAACTTAGTAAAATTGTAACTTCATCCAACCAACAACAGTCTGTGAGGTTAATATCATACCCTACTGTTAGGGGTCTGCTGATATATTCATATTAAGGCTACATTATGACTAAAAGCTCAGGGAAAAGAATACAAATAATCAGTTTCTGGCTTCATTTGCAACAAATTCTTCTTTTCCAGGTGTGCCTTTCCACCAGCAGCTGCAGTTAGATGAGCATTCAAATAAAGCGTTTTGTTCATGAGCTTAAAAAACTGCTCCTGACAAACCTCGTGAATCAGATACGCATTAAAGTCTGGGTAAAACAGATGGAAGAATAAACACTCTGCAACAGCGCATTACTGAATTCCCATGGAATTCACTGGGTGCTCTCTTTAAAAGAACATGCGATTACAGGGGTGGGGGTAGGGGGTTGGGGGGGTGGGGGGGTGCCAGTGTTTATACAGGCTGTCAGCAGACCTGACTCGGCTTTGGGTTGGTGACATTTCAACTCTGGCCTGTTAGAACAGTGACCAGCAGATTTCAGTCAGGCTTTTCACGACCGCTTTTTTTCTCTCACACCAAACAACCTTAACCCTCTTTCCTTGTCCCCCGTTTTCTTGCGTTTTGTCCTGTTTCTAATCTTCATAACATCAGGGGCGCTCGTGTTATTATTAGGATGACTCAAGAGTTTGACTCAACGTGGATAAAAATGATGAGGAATCACTGCCTGGACCAATTGGAACTATGCGGCTCTACTTTGTGGTACTTGTTACAGTAGGGTAAAACACATTTGGTTGTCATTCACAACGGGGGAAATGATGATTCATTATGCGCCGTCGGTTGGGTCTTTTGGGACACTGGCATTGTATGATGGCAGATCCCCCACCCACTCATTCTTCTTTATTTCCCTCTCTTCCCCTCCTAAGGGGCGCCTGGTGTTTGTGGCACCATCACTGTGGCCCGCAAGGGTAAATGAGTCCCATGTGTTTGATGGAGGAGAGCAGTCGCAGTCACGCAATACAGCCCATGGAGGCATTCCTCCAGGAATCCATCCTTAACTCTGGGAGGGACTAGTTTCAAAGAACTGCTGTCTCTCTTCTCTCCGTCACTCTATTTTGCTTTCTCGTCCCTTTACTGCGCACGATCTGTGGGCAAATAGGAGATTTCGGCAGATTCTGGAGATAAGCCCCTCAGAGGAGTGAGGAGTGGGGCCCACTCCTACGAAAGTTTCCCCCCCCCCCCTTGTTTTGATGTTTTGGTGTTCTGTTGCATGGTGACACCAGACAGAGAGACGCATGCCTGAAATTTTATTGTTTCCAAACCATCAGTGCCATCAGAAAAAACTCTTGATTCAACTTAACACCAGCGGGAATACTGAGAAAATAAGTGACATGGAAAAAAGAGGCTGAATTTTTAGTTGGATGATTGATTTTCAGATGTAAGCCAATTCAGTTCTATGTTGACCAATCCTCACTCTGAATGAGTTCCAAATATTCATTATATGTCCTTTGAATAAATACAAATGATTATTTTTAATTACAGCCGAAACAAAGTGTGGCTGACGTCTAATGAGGAAAAACTGTTTTAAATCAGGGTCAACTGAGTTCCTTGCAAATCTCCTTAAGACTGTTTCTGTGAAAAGAAGATAAATAATCCTTCCATATAACTAAATACTAAAAATTAAGATACACATTAGCGAGGGCTTCTAACAGGGAGAGTGTGTGGAATGTGTCTGAGGCCAATTAGTGTTTTGTAAATTTGTTTTGTGGTCTAATTAGGGTAATATGTTTTTTCTCAGGAACAGAATGACTGTTGTAGAGCCATATAACTGCTCCAAATTTCCCTTTTGCTCAGTTTGGTATTCCTAAGCTCGCTTCATATGCTTTATATTTTGCACACTGTTAAGCACGACAACAAAACCTAACCTTCTAGATGAATGTATCGCAGTTCCTGTCACATGTATTGGAATTGTAAGGAACTGATGAATTTCCTTTATTTTTCGCACAGTCCTAAAAGGTTGAAGATTGTTATTATTATTCCTTTCAATGTGGTCTCATGTGACCAATTCTGCAAAAAGGATTTTGATGCTAATGCAATTTTACATGACCCCTTGAGAGCTTCTGTGAAATCATAACCTTATAGCTCTGTGTTTCTGTAAACAACCCATCAAAAGAACAGTGGTAGCCTCGATGAGGAGAAAGCATCCGCTAGCAGCTGGGCCTGAATGTAGTCACTGTGAACCTGAGGTGAAACCACAACCACACACTCATCTTTAACATTTCACCCGAGCTTTGCAGAAACGGGCCAATGGCTACATGGCAGGTCGACTCCGATTGGCCAACGCACCACCTGAGTTTGATATAAATAAACATGTGGAGGTTTTCGAAAAACCTTACAGATGATTGCTTGCACTGTGAACTGGTTGCAAAGTCATTGCAGGGCTGGCATGGCTGAGCAGAGGTTCCAGTTGTAGCCATGGGAAGGTTTGTGATCTCCCTCCAGTTCGCTGAGGCATCTGCCAAAGAGCGCAAAAGGTGACCCCACTCGTTCAAACCGCCACCATCAAACAGGCAGCTGCACAATCTGTCCACCCGCCAAGACATTCCGCCGCACCATGAAGCATCCCCCTTAAGTAGAAAATAACCTTCAATAAATGCACGGCCGAGACACTCCCACACAAAACAAAGTCAAGCAAAATGCCAGTAGGGATTTGTCATCCTTCACGGCCACAGGGCCTGCAGTATTGAAGGGTAACATGTAAACAGTACAATTTCGGGGTTTTTCTGGTTTCTACAACTCAGCGATGACAAAATCTAAAATGAGCGGGTTTAACACCAGAGACAAATGAAAAGTATGCTCTGGCGCGCTCACTGCGGTGAAACCGTTGGAGACTATCCAGGTGGAGCCAAAACTTCCAGTACGCAAAGAAGGTGCCGGAGGGCATTCGCCAACATCGTTACAGTGGCATCTTTTCCTGATCTACACAAAGAGCTCTCTTTCAGGGTAGTAAAGTGAATTCTTTAATAACCTATTTTATTTACTGCCTGAAAAGTCCATAAAAGCTACAAAGACGTCCCAAAGAAATCCCTAAATATTTCCTTTGTTACAGAACCAGTAAGGTAATCCATTTCAAATTTTATTGACCAGTTACTGCGGCGGACCGATAATCCATTCGTAAATAACACAACCAACTGAGGCCCCCCAGGGAACGGTTCTAGTATCCCCAGCCTTCTCGCTGGTACATGGATGCCCCGTCCGGCCGGGAAGTCCAAACACAGCTCCTACCGCTCCACAGAGGGAGGGGGATTCATGCATGGCTATGTGGCATGATATTTTAAGGTCAATTAACAGTGAGTCAGCGTTACTGATCTCTCAAATGGTCTGTGGGTCATTGTTGGACGGTGCCACTCGCCGGGTTGACATCACTGAAAAGCTGCCTCCGGGACACGGGGTTTGTTCTTTTCTAGGACGGCCTGTTATAGCAAGTTGTGGGCCGGCGCAGCTGAGATGACATAACACGCGCCATTATCTTCACCACAACCTTTGCACTACATTACAAGTAACCTTTCAAAGCCATAACTAAGAGGTATAAAATAGACTTGAATGTCGGACTAAATGGAAGGGATCCGCGATGAAAAACGGCCTTGTTTGCATTTTAAATCAGGGCTCTTTTATTACACTCCGCCTGAAGAGGACGAAGGGAGTGAGGCGTTCCATTTGCCGATGAGCTTTCTGTCATTGATTTTTGACGAGTCACTGTACAAATGTGGACCGAACGCGGGATTTATTTAGCGAGTTTCACAGCTAACTAAACAAACCTGGGCTTTTCTAAAAGCAATTTTGTTTGAAAGCGTGGACTAATAGAGAGCATAAACACTCCAAACTGAGGGGAGATAAGTGTATCACGATGAATTATGTCGACAGTTTTATTGTAAGTAATATGTACTCTGTGTTCACACGCGGTATGTCTCTACATCACTATCTCTTCATCAGTACATTCGATTGTGGTGGACCACCCGAGGGGAGCGTTGAATATTTGAGTGTGGGGCCGTGGGCTGGAACGGACCCTGTTTTGATTAGCTGGTAGACGTTTCCACAGAAGGATTATTCGAGTACGTGGCGCTCTCTGGTGGGCCCCTTGCAGCCTTGTCATGATTCATGGAAATGACAGCCTGCTTGAGGTGAAGGAGGGAGTTGTCCGCCTAGCTCAATGGCTATCCTCTAACCCCTCACCAGCCACAGGCCCAGCCGGCCCAGGAGCAGTTACGTCTCACACGGAGGGCCGACATTCCACCGGCCGCTGTTGATGGCCGCCCGGATGGCCAGTGACTACCTGCACAAAGCGTCCACTTCCATTTCTTTCATCCGGCCATCTGGCTGCCAACTCTGGGCTGCCGGTGCCAGCACAGAAGACGTTTGTACCCCGGGGCAGGATATGAAACAGAGCGGCATATTTCCACCTGCGATGGAAAAATGACTGGAATTTAGCTGCGGTGTCTTAAATTTACAGTTTCCCAAGAGGGTAGGCGTGAATCCCGAGGAGAAGACGCTGGGGAATATGCTTTTTCTACCATTTGATAAACATAAATAATACGCGATAAAATCTTCTTCTCCCATAAAAACAGGAAAGAGACAGCCGTGATTAATGGAGCTGTTAAGGGATTCCGTGACAAATACTTCCTCGTGAAAAGTACCAGTTATTTGGACACGTCCAAGAGATGACTAAACACGCGCTGACTGTTTAATTCCACTGTTGTCTACTGATTGTGTTGTACTTTGGCTCTGGACCAAGGGACACTTTTCAGGGAGCTGCTGACTCAACCAAAACCACAAATCACATTAGAGCCGTATCTAGATGTTCTGCAGTTATATAAATATTTTGCACGGCGAGAGAGAGAAACATCACATCTAATCTTCCCCCGTAAAAAAGTCTGTCAATAACTACTAAATAATAGCAAAAAACTAGATCAGCGTATAATTTACTTGACCGTGAGCTAAAAAAAAAGCAAAAAAAAACATCACAACTACTTTATCATAGAGTTAGTGGGAGGCCTTAGCCATCAAACCACAGATGGATGGAATCAGCTTTCCGGTTATCGGCTCCGGTCGAGCAATGCTTTGCACATTTGTTTGTCTTCTCACATGTTTTCATGTCGCAAAACGCTGCTGTGAAGATAACGAGCTTAAAGCCGGGTCTGTGGATCGAAAGTGTGTCTACCTGAATGGAACTGGGCCTTACGGGAGGGCCGGTGAGCTGTGTGCCAGTGCTCTGTTCATGCGTGCGGCAGCCAATCAAACCTTTTAGGAATCCCTATTTTCAATTTAGAAGTGTGTTCTGGGGATTGCTAATTGCCTCTTCTGTCGCTTTCAATAACACGAACGGCGGCCAAAAATAACGGCCAAAGGTAGTCTGAGTTCACACACTTGTTCATTACTGGAGCCTTAATGTCTGCCGCTCCCTCACATCCCCGCGAGCCGGAGACACTGGAGATACTGGAAACTAAAGCTTCCCCGTGTGACACGTCAGCCAGACTCACACAACGGTTACGCAACGGCGGCCGAAGCACCAGCAGCACAAACCACTAAAATAAAAAGCACGAGGGGCCTTCGATGCACCGCGGACGCCCGGCCAAAGACGCCAGCAGGCAGGGGCCTCCGTTTGGACCTGCGACACGCCACTGGTGCTAACACGCAAAAGCTGCATCCAATAAGCATCCGACGGGTTTCGGGGGAGAGAGGTGGCTCCTCGCAAACAGCTCTTTCATGTGGCGGTCGGTTTAAGTGCTCTAATGCTCGGCGAGACACTGAGGCCTAGCGCGGGGAAACGGAACAATGCATTCAACCACATGAAGCACAGCACCCGGGATTACTTCTGCACATATTTTCTCTGCCATTTCTCTCATCACACGTTGTCTTTCTCCCTCTACTGTGCAATTCTCCATACACAAACACGCACACACGCTTTCCCCAAATGAGCACTGCTGCAAACGGGGATCATTTAACTTAAATCCGCTCTGCACACATGCACACAGGCGCTCACAGGAGATGATAGATTATGAAATAAGTAGAATTACACCATTGTGCATTCCAACAAAAACATGCTATTATGAGTGAGTGCTTTATAATTATGACCGCGCGTACAGTGAGTTATGTGATTTCACGCTGCCGATGAGCCCTTTTCTCCCGCATCTTCGCATGATTTTGGATGTGTTTGATAAGCACACATCTGTTTCGGCAACCGTACAGTAGAGGAACACTTGTGCGCTCCCACAATCGAGCCTTAACCAGAGACAACCACACACCCGTCCCTCTCCCCTCTCCCTCCTATTCGGTGGAGCCAGATGTGCGTACTGACAGGCTATCCCCTTCATCCATCATTAACACGAAAACGGAGAAAGAAGCCGTCCTTCCACCGCCACCCGGCCTGCATTTCAGCGCACAACCAAAACAAAAACACTCCGACAGACCCAACAATGTGTCAACCTGGGGTTGAGCGCGCCGTCATCCAGCCTCAATCCGGCTCTCCCACAGTCATGCAGCAGCCTCGGGTCACCGCCAGACTAAAAGATGGGAATGGCATCCAGCCAAAGACACGCTGTTGATACACTCCTCCCGAGATAATATCAATGCACCGCTCTTTTTTTTTTTTTTTGTGCAATGGTGGCAGCCACTCAACAGGTAGTTGTGATTAACTGCCTGTCAGATGCAATCACTTGTGCGTACGTAAGCACACGTGTGGATTAATTCACGCCGATGCCGGACATTCAGAGCGGATTGACTTATTGTGGAAAAACAGTGATCTCCCGGATAAGCGTAGCCGTGGATAAGTGAATAAAATGGTACTTTGTTTGACCGCAGCGCCGAGAAAAACGCATGCCAAATATTTTTTTGAGACAAAAACAAGCCTTGGTCTGTCTCGCAGAGCCACTGAGAGGACAGAAATCCCAGCGTACAGACACACAAGAGTCCCCTTGAAGATGCTGACAGCTACATGAAGCCGCAGTCTTGCCGGGACCATCCACAGCTATGTCACATTCACTCATGTCAAGAAACGGTGGAATATTCTTATCCCTGTTCAACGAGTGCATGTGGGCCTGATTTGTAGGAAAATAAACAGCAATATCTAGAACTTACCTCCTTTTTAAAAAAAATAGAACGCTAATAGTCCGATGGAAGTTGCATAATAAAGCTGTTATCGTCAAATTGGACTCACCTACATACACTCCATTCTCTACTCGCTTGAAGATGTCAAAGGAATTCTCAACGTTGCCCTCCAGAATGTCAAACTTGACATCATAAGTGCCCAAGTGATAGGACCCGTAGGCCGGGACAGTCGTTCTCAGGAAAACAATCTCTGTTGAAAGATAGCAATTAGACAAAGAAACGTTTTTTAAAGCTAAATAGGTCTAAATAACGACTCAGGAACTGCTCTGCCAAGCTGTCACTTGACAATAAAACGGGGAACGGAAGGGTCCGTTTTCCTCTTACGCGATAGGCTCAGAGAAAGGTTGAAGCTTTTCTGTACGGTTGTGCGGCCGTAGGGCCCAGAGCCCTTTTACACCCGAACTTGGAGATAATGAGAAATGACAAGAGCTTGAATCTCTGTGATGTTGAGCATGAGTGGGCCTGGAACATGCAGTACAAGCTGGTAAATAGATGCTTGTCCGCTGCCGTTGCCTGTAATGGTTACTGTGGTTACTTGTTTTCAACCAGCATAACACTTAGGGCAAGTCGAGCATATTTTTTTAGGGGAGGGAAAAGAGTTAGCTATGGAATCAAACAACTACAGGATACTGTAGTAGAGAGGAACCCTTAGGTTAGAGGAGGTACATCTGAGCATAGAACAACAATTACATGAAATTTAGGAAATGTTGTAATACTTCATTTAGCAAGTTCAGCAGCATCCTAACATTTATTCAAACCATGCACATTTTTGCTCCTTATTGCTGCACCACGTCAAGTCAATTTCGAATGTCAGTGCATGTTAAGCTGTGCTAAAGCGGGACTCTGTTTGCTTATTTTGTGCTGAGCCAGGATGAATAGAAATGTTTTGGTCGTTTCAATTACCAACACTATTTTTCATCTTGTTATTTTGCCAACATTAACCGAAAAGATGTACTGATTAAGGGGGTACGCTCGTTAAAATACCATCCTCATTTGAGTTGAGCTTTGGTTAGAATACAGCCGTAACTTCACAATGTGT
This sequence comes from Menidia beryllina, assembly GCA_013363375.1. Classification (NCBI taxonomy): domain Eukaryota; kingdom Metazoa; phylum Chordata; class Actinopteri; order Atheriniformes; family Atherinopsidae; genus Menidia; species Menidia beryllina. The sequence continues at coordinate 8,789,832 of JABUIW010000072.1, forward strand.
GATGCCACAACAGTGTGGGCTGCGTAATAAAGGACAATCAGAACAATTTGCCGCCTTAACGTTTAGTACAGACTAAATCACAGCTTGGGGAATATTTTAGTGCTTATGAAATCCACTTTTTAGGAGCAGTGATGGTCTTGGACACATAGTCAGAGCATTGAAGTCCATTTAATTCCAGCTGTTTGTTAGTATGATTGCAGTATGTTAACAAGTATTTTCAACGTTTGGTTTTACTTTAACAAAATAATCTAAATCTAAAAATGGCCGTGATATCTTTTATATATTTAGTGACTTTTTATATCATTTGAGTTTGGCTGGGTAGTTAATAGCATATTTTTCTGAGAGTTGGCCAATCCTATCAGAACTTTGACTTCAATGTAACACAATGATGAGCATCCCTCACCAAAACTGGAGTTGTACCTACCTTCTGGTCGCGTGAACTCTCGGAACGTGGGCAAGGAAATGAAGGTGTGGGACACTGAGTGCGTGGGGTCCAAAACACAGGCGATGTCATTGGGTTGACAGGATTTTATACAGCGTATGGTGTCGGAGCGTTCGAGGCGTGCTGCTCTGGAGAGGAGAATAAAACACATATTCCACAAAGAACTCTGAAAACACAAACATGCGTACAGTCTACAGTTTAAGTGTTTAAAGGGAAGCGGCCTTCGTTTTTACCAGATAAAACAGCATCTGTGGGTTGAGGGAACTGCACAATAAAGAACTGTGTGGGACATCTCCAGTTGCTGTGAGACAAACCGTCTCAACCAGCCAGCAGGGGTGCTGGACCTCGCACTCAACATAGAAAATAATCACATTCTATGTGGTTTTTAAAGAACAATAAACCCGCAATAGCCAGATCTCTCACTTCACAGCTTGTGGAGGCTCTCGCCGACCATTGATGATCTTCCGATGCCCCATTTCAAGCTGTGTGGGAAATGAATTACTACACTCACAAAGAATGATCCACAACCTGCTCAGGAAAATATTTGGATTTGCCTTGCATCCCCAGCTTCACATCAGATAATCTCTTGAGGAGGATTTATGTGGCAAGAGAGTGTTCTAAAAGACTCCTAAATTGTGAGTAACATGACTAGACAACTCCCCGGCCTCTCCCAGGGAAGCTCTCATCCTATTATTTAGGGCTTTGTTTATTCCACAGACTAATCAGTGACAGGTCAGAGAGAACGGAGGGGCTCGGATGGCTCCTAAAGCTAACACCACCTGGAGCGTCACTTTTTTTTTTTGCTTCCTGTCAGCTTCGTAAAGCTTTGAGAGTGGTTTTTAAAGGCATTAATAACCTCATAAATCAGCCGCTTGGCTTTGAAACAGCGGGGAAGATTTAAAACAAATGGAAGTGTTGATTATGAAATTTAACCCGTCAAACTCGGGCTCAGCCCTGAGAGCGGAAACAAGCCCGTGCACGGTCACGCCGGGTTAAGAAAACATCCCCGTGGCCTTGCGTAAGTCGAATGAAGCCGTGCAGCCACATGTGAGTCATGGGCCGTGGATCTACAGTGCTCCTCGGGGGAGCAATCCGCTAAAGCTCAGAGCCTGGGCCCGCCTCGGGTTGCAGGGCTCCTTTCATGGACGGCGAGGGGGAGAAGCCCCTGACAAGAAGTCAAGCCGCCGCCGGGTAGGGGCTTGTAATTAGCAATTAGCGGGTGGGTCCAAGTTTGACTTCGGCTCGTGCCAAACCCACGAAATGTTCTCCTCGTTTAGAATACCGCGGCGAGCAGCAGCAAGGCCCGAGCGGGACTCTGGAGGATGAGGTGAAAGCTGTTCGGTTAGAGGGTGAATTTACGAGAGGACGGTGACCCAAGGTGAACTGGACGAACACATCAAAGAAGGGCCAGCGAGGGAAGTTTATTCCAATCATTTTTGGGTTTTTTTCGCAGATGTTCCTCTGCTTTTTTTTTAATCGACTTTCTAATCAGGTCAGTGGATTGGCGTGGAAAAGCCGCGCCGTTCTGTATGTGCAAGCGTGCCCGTGTTACGCACGGGCGCATGAACACATGCATGTCCTCTTCATCTCCCCGTGCCTCACGTGGCCCTGCCCCAGAAGAAGAAAAAAACCCCAATACTTTCAAACCAGAAAGGAAAACAGACTTTTCTGGATGAAAGTGCTCTGGTCAAGCGGACGGGCCTTATATTTTTTCGGTAATTATTATTTATAGCCGGCACATTGATAACGCCCCAACACAAACACTGCAGGGCATCATTCATTTCGTGCGCGGTGATGTTGCCGGACCACAAATTGTTCAGACCACCGGCCAGAGCCCAGAGCCCCATAACTCAATGTCAAAGGGGAGGAAAAAAACTCCTGCGCACCACTGTGCTCTTATTTTAAGGATATCCCCGCTAGGAACCAAGTGCATCTTTACTGGCCTGAAAGCTCAGGACAGGAGGAACCTAGGACATCTGAATTTACAGTTATTAAAAGCCGCAGCCTTCGGGCAGCGGCCTCACAGCATGTCTGGCTATTTATACTCTCCCCGGCTGGTGCACATTTCCCCCCTCGACTCCGCCACTGCATCCCATCGTGTGTCACTTACTCAGCCTTCATTTGGATTATCTGTCTGCTTTTGGGGTTTACACCCGCAGTGTGCAGTGGAAATCTGTGCATTTCACATTAAGCCCAAAAAAATGGAATGGAAGCTAAAGAGACATGCCTCAGAGAGATGTAGATGTGGTCCAAAGACTGACGTTTGGGAAGTGGGAGTAGCAATACAGTAGACCCAATCTGGTTTGTGACTGCAGTTTGGAAAAATTGAATTATTTTATGAATGTTTAAAAAATTAATAAAAAATGTAGGTGCAAGGACTGATTGTACTCTTGTAAAAATCATATAAATAAGATTGTAAATCTGGCTTTTGTCTGTTTTATTTTGTTTACAAAATATCCATGATTTGGTAGAACATTTCATCAAAACCTTATTTGGAAAATTAAATTCAAATCTTACCTTGTGTGAAATGTCATTTCTAAATTTTTAACTCCTTTTGTAATCAAATTAACCTTTTTTTTTGCATCGGTAACAGAAAGCCCTTATATGTTCAAATACATGCACCATGTGTGCCAAAGTTTGAATTCCCCTTTTAAAAGCGTTTGATTGAGTTGACTGGACTAAAGGAATCATAAAACTATGCAGGAGAAATCTTCCTGCCTACAGCTTTGGCTTGGCCTTGCATAATAACTGCTCCCCTTGCTGCATTAGATTAAAAACTGTATTTGACTTGAACATGTGTTATTTCTATTTGACTTTTAATAGAAAAGTGTTCATCCAGCACATAAACCATAAAATACTGCCAAATGTCAGACTTTATCATGCAAGCGTCGTCAAATTACACTCACTTGTAGGCGCGCTTAAACTGTTACCATTTTATGATATTACCCTAGCCTAGAGCGCCACCTACAGTAGCAGGCCTGACAGTGCCCTGACTACAAAAAAAGAAGGAAAAAGGAGGTGGTTGGTTCATTCAACTGAAACATGAGTCTTAATGTTAATTTTTACGGATAAAAGATGTTAATGTACGTTAAAAACTGAGAGTATTTTTCTTTATAATAAGCCTTAGGAAGAATTATGCCAAAATAAAAAATCAATTATGTGTCTTAACTTATGTGTTGTAGGTAAATAACAGATAAACCTGAATTAAAGTCCAAAACGTGCTGGACATTGGGAAAGACCAGACATAATACCCTTTGATGGCACTAAATATGTAAGGCACTGCACATAAGTCTTAAGCCAGATCTAACTTCCTCATATTTTGCTTCCAAGCAGTCAGACCTTTGTGTAATGTCTTTTACTTATCTTGAACAGCAGTTCTCCAGGCTTTTTGACAGTCTTTGAAAGTTTTTCATTGGACATTAAATGTGTTTTCTTTTTTGTTGGACCAGTTTTGTGTCTTTACGTAGACACAAAACAATCCCAAATTTCCTACCATTGTTTCAGTCGCATCTACAAAAAATGACCAAATATAACACAGTTTATAAGTCATCCACAAGTTTGATTTTCAAAAAGCTATGAAAGAGAATGGCACAAAATACATTCTAAATATGCACACTGAAATGTCCTATCAAAAGATTGGGGAGTTATTGTTAAGGACTACTTCAGGAAATTGGCCGAAGATAAGGAGGTCATACCAAATATTCACCTTCAATCTGACTAAAATTTAGAAATACTCTCCTTTTGGCAGCTAAACTGTCCCTTTAACTTATTCTTTCTGATATTTTCAGTAAATCTATGCATTTACTCATCTCCTATTGGGCAATTAATGAAGAAACAAGGGGTGGCTTGATGCTTTTGCAGGACTGTAAATGCATTTATCTCTACTTCATATTCTGCATTCATGTTTGCATGATACCACTCTCCACCTTACATTATCATTCTAAACAAATTAACACACTATCTTGCATTTATTGAAACAATTTCCTTTTTTCCCCAGTAATCTGCAGTAACTATGACACAGGTCTTTTTTTTTTTATAAAAGGGTGTAATAGCATGAGTTAGCCCCAACGCACATGTTGAATTTATTCTAAAAGGGGATTGTAAGGGACTCTGGGCTCCTCCTGGGTAACGAACACCAGAACTTTAGCCAGGTATGTGGTGACCGTGCCATAGCGGTGCAGCCTCAGCTCTAGAGACAGAGCGAAGTCCTGTGGCTTGCTGATCAGCTTTGCCACCGACATGACCCCCCCGGTGGGCTGCTGCTCGGTCTTGAAGTAACCGCCCTCGTTGCCGGCGGTGATGGCGATCTGGATGTCGTCGCCGGGCACGACGTGAGAGGGCCCCATGCGGAAGATGTTGGTGAAGACGGGGATGTTGGTGGGGAAGGTGAGGTAGTAGTAGGTTATTCTCAGGGGCATGGTCAGGCACTGGTCAGACTCATTGCAAAGCAAGCGTTCACATCGACTGCGAAAAGAGAGAGAGTCCGGGGCGGGACAGGACAGGAGAGAGACAGGGTGTAAATCATACCTGCCGTGCGTGGCATGCAGAGAATGGCACATCATTTCAGCAGCATAACGTCAGCTACCGTTACCGGGGGGCATGCAAGGAAATCTATCGCTACTGCTTCCAAACAGGGCCGGGGACACGGTCTCAAGTGGAAATGTGCTGAGGCCGCTGTATTCATGTGCTTTTTTTTTCATTTAAAACCAGAGAACATGCTACAGCCAAATCGATTCGGAAGTCATTCCAGCACTGTGCATCATCAAACACATGCAGGGGGTTGATTCAGAATGCGGGGAATGATTCGAAAAGGTCTGATACCACTGAGTCTGAACCCAGAGCTCTGTGTTGAGGAACGCTGGTCTTCTTAAGTTGCGTGTATCTGTTTACAACCCTGGTGCTTTGACGAAGAAAACACAGTCGGTACTCACGTTTCTCCAACCCGTCGGTAGTTGTTCGGGCAGTCGAATCTCAGGCACCGGAAACCTCCCTGTATGTTGAAGCAGCTCTCGTCTTCAGCGCAGGTGTGCGTTCCCGTGACGCATTCATCGATATCTGGGTTAGGCAAAAAGGTGAAAGAGGTTTTCTTTTTTTTTTTTATTCAAACCCGCGCGGAAAAACTTCCACAATAGTTGAAGATAAAACTGTACGGAACACATCAAACATCCCAGTGGGTTCAGCTTACCCTGGCAGCTGCGCCCGTTCACCGCCAAGGTGTAGCCAATGACAGGGCAGGAGCAGTGGAAGCTGCCCGGTGTGTTGTGACAGCGGTAGGAACAAATATGACCCCCGGTCGGTAGCGCACACTCGTCTATATCTGAAAAGGGTCAGAGAAGCAGATAGAGAGACGACCATTAGCAAAAGTCAAAGGGCTAGTCCTCATGCTTTCATATTCGAATAGAAAATGTATCCATCTTGCCTTCACACGTCATGCCGTCTATGTCGCTGAGCTGGTAGCCACGGCGACAGTAACACTGGTAGGAGCCGTACACGTTGGCACACTCTTGGCTGCACGGGTTGCTCTCACACTCATTCAGATCTAAAAAAAGGAGAAGGTGAACAAAGTGCCACTGAAGGCTTCTTCCCAGCAGCAAAGCCCATTTTCAGTTTTTTCGAGTTTCCTGAACAGGTCCTTAAGATTTCTGACAACACATGGCTTGTATTGTTACACGATGTAGGAGCGATGTTTTTTTATGTTAATTGAGATTTCCACCACAGCCGGGATTAGGTCTTAGCGTCTTGTCTTTGATTGGCTGCCGGGTCTGGGATCAGTTCCCCCGTCCCAATGCCCCAATTTCAACCCGAGCTTTAGCTCTTCTCATGTACGTCGCTTCCTCACCGTCACAGTTCCTGCCGTCGCCGGCCAGCTTGAAGCCAGTGGTGCAGCTGCACTTGTAGGATCCCAAAGTGTTCTCACACTTGTGCGCACACAGGCGTCCCGGGTAGTGCCTGCACTCATTAATATCTGAAACACCAGAGTTCAAACACAGGTAAAAGACCGAACCCTCCCATCTTGCCTCACAGTCAAAGTTAGAAATTTTTTATTTACCCATTATGGATTGGTTGACTTTTTCATAAAAAAACATTTTGGTTTCCACCCAGCGCTTACCTTCGCAAAGGCGAGTGATGCTGTTGAAGTTGTAGCCCGACTGGCACTCACAACGGTAGGAGCCCAGCTGGTTGATGCAGCCGTGACCGGCACAGACTTCTTCAGGGCCCTTACACTCATCGATATCTGAGGAAAAAATGGACCAAAACTACTGAGACCTGCGTAAAGTCCAGCTCAGCTCAGGATCGCTAGGATGCTGGCATGTAGAAGCAGAACAAAAGCCCTTCCAGTCGTACCGATACAGCGCGTGCCGTCCTCGTTGAGGTGGTACCCTCGGCCACAGTTGACAGAGTTTCTCTGACAGATGTAGGAGCCCACAGTGTTGATGCAGGTGTTCCCTCGTTGGCAGGGACTCACCTGGGCAACGCATTCGTTGATATCTGAAAATACAGAGACGGGTGACTTTTCTAAAGTAAGTCAAGCTCTGTTTAACCAAACACAACACCGTTCCCCTTATAGTGAGAGCGGGATATGCGACATCTTTATTCTGAGGATTATTAAGGAATGTTTTGAGACAAATAAAAATAGGGAAAAGTTTAAGAAATGGTTTCCATAGTTTTGGGGCAGATACCAAAAACCAGAGAGGATTCTGATAAGAACCAGTGAAAGATACAAAAGATGGTTTCCACTGAAAATACCTCAAATTATATGTGATCCAACTATACTTTCTAGTGGTTGTTTCACTCCAAAAATTCAAACAAACATTTTGAGAGGTGGGAATGCCGTTGGTTGCTATGTAGCCTTCAGTAGACACACTGGAAAAACTAGAGTGTGAAAAATGGTGTCCAAATCACAGGTAGGATTTGCTCAAATTAGATATAAAAATTGAAAATCTGAGAATCCAAAGGAAATATAATCATTTCTTGTCTTTGAAAAGATGTTATGCCCCCCCCTAACATGTGTGTCTCAGCCTGTTGGCGGTGTAATTGCTCTCACCGATGCAGCTTCCGAGGGCATCCTGGATAAATCCGTCCCCACACTTATTTTTGGGGAGACAGCGGAATGACCCCTGGGTGTTTTGACACTCGAACTGAGGGCCGCAGTTGTGAATGCCCGACTCACACTCGTCGATATCTGAAAGCAGAGACGCAGCGGTGAACTAACGATATGGCCGACGGCATTATTGTGCAGAGGAGGACGGAGTGGCCGACCTTTGCAGTTGTTGGTGTCTGTGAGCTCATAACCGGTCCCGCAGCTGATCTCCCTCTGGCAGCGGAAGGAGCCCTCCGTGTTGATGCAGCGCTCCCCGCCCCTGCAGTTGTTCGATCCGAGCAGACACTCGTTGATGTCTGGAGGAAGAGACGAAGGCAAAGATGAAGGGGGGTAAAAAATAAGAAACAATGTCCCATCAACCTTTCAACGACTCTCATGTCTCGGCTGGACATCGTCGAAAGAGGAAAAAACCTGAATCTTAAACGTCATCTGCGATTTACCTTCACAGCTCTTTCCATCTGGTTTGAGTTTATAGCCTTTGAAACATGTGCATGTGTCATTGGCCACACAATGATGAGCACACTTCCCTAAAAGGTGGAGAAAAAGCATGTTAACAACTGATCATTCATCCTCAGAAATGTTTTAAAATGTTCATCGTAAGTGTCCTTAATGGTTTGGTATTCACTCTTTACCTGTGCACTGATCGCTTAGCACGGAGTTATCTCCATTTTCAAAGGCGAGATCCTGGCTTTTAGCTGTGGGTGAACAAAAGGTATTAAGCACATCTTAAAAAAATAAAACATGGACTATCTAAGATCCACAAATGACTGAAAATACGGTCTTTTAATGGCCGTCCTCATAGAGACAGAACCATTAGTTTTCGTAAACATTGCAGTCTAATCAGACTCAAAGCCTACTTGGTATATAAAAACAAGATTTGGTTGAACCTTTCATGAAGCAATAATGAGCCTCTATGGCCTTCTCATGCATGGGCTTTAGCTTAACCTTATCGGCTTGTGTAATAATGCAGGAAAATATCAATTCCTCCTTTGAACACAGCCACAATCAACCTGTGAGAACACAGGAAATTACAACATATAATCACCAGAGGGCAGTAAAGTCTTCTATTTGAAATCAGCTCTTGTTTCACCACCAAATCCCTCTGGTTTAATTCAGCACAAGCTTCATTTTCCCACTTGTACTCTCTCTATATGTAAAAATGTTGTCGTTGTTTTTTAAACCCACGTTCGGTTTGTGGTTCTTGCGTTCTATTATTGGCCACAGCTTCATCCACACAGCAGGCCCGCGACACCAGGCTGCACGGAAAGCCAACGGCATGGTTGGAGTCACAGGGCATGCCCAGCTCGTGCATTGCCTTCCCCAGAAGACAGCAGTCACAGCACATCTAGGAGAAACAGACACCTCAGAAAACATCAGCGTGCCGAAGAGTCTCATACTCTCATAAGGGAAACATACTTTTTTATCAGGTATATACAAGAAAGGGAAAAAAAGCTATATTTGACAGAGTAGAGGTAACTAAAGGTTCCAAGGCTGATTATGTAAATGTGAAAACCTTGTAAAAAAAATTGACTTCATTCCCTTAGGCAGACAGACGGAAAGCTGGCACATATAGAAAAGGATTGAGAAAGACATCCAGATGACTAGAACTCAGGTAAGCAAAACAGATTTGTGATGAGACGACATCATCCCCTCAGGCTGATGTGAGCTCAATCAATCATTCTGACAGTCTGTCAGGGAGGAGGAAACTTAAAAAGCGTGGGGGGGTGGTGGTGAGGGACTGGAGGTTTTTACCTGAACTCTTACATCGTGTGGTAAATGTAAGATCAAACGCATGCTTGTTATCTACTACTCCGAATGAGTGGGCTTACTCTGTGAGAAAACTTTTCAGGATAGCTAACACTTCAAACTGTGGAAGGCACAGAAACAAGTACCCCAAAACTAAGGAAGCTAATTCTTCAAATGTACAGTAAATGAGGACAGACATCTCCATACTCGTATACTTTCAGGGTCAACATCTGCTTTTTCATCTTACTAAACAATGCACGGTGCAGGTGCCAGTTAAAAGTCCAACAAGAAGCCATGTTGACCACCAATTCTGCATTATTCGGACATCATATCAAACAGATCAGACTTCCTTCCTCCAGAGCAAGCAGACTTTTACGGGTCGAGTTTCAACATCTTTTTTTTTTCTAATGCCATACTCATTTTCTATCACCAAGATCCTTTTAGGTTTAAACAGAATACAGATTATTTTGACAGTGTGGGGGAGCAATAGACATGCTTCTGAAGAAAAGGCAGCTTTTTATTTTTGTTCATCGTAGATATCTTTCTCTGGACTGGGTTTTTCCTCTATATCATGTTACTGTAGATCCTTTTACTGGGAGATAAAGCAGGGGGGTGAAGCCATCAGACACCAAGTTGTTTGCGATCTCTGACAGACGGAGAAAAAGGTGACAAAAACTGGTTTTAAATATTCACTAAAGTTATTTCTGGAAGCCCCATCGACATCAAAAGTACCAGGGAAGCTGGGAAATATTTGCTCATCAGAGTTAGCTTCTTTATTTTAGAAAAAACAACCATGATGTCTTAGAATAAACCAAAAATCCTCAGCATAATGTTAAAAATGATTACTCAGCAAAAAAAAGGTTGAAGATGAAAAAAGATGATTCCACTCAGCTTAAGATCTAATAGTGCTGTGACCAACTGGAAGGCAATTAAAGGCTTCAGTCCTCATTCTCTAAAACATAAGTAGCTGTTAAGCTAGTCCTGAAGTCCCCCTCCACTAAATCTCCATCTCATCCCACTAACATTTGTGCTTGCCAGTCATCGACAGAGCCCATCCTATCCTGCTTTGACCTGGACCGATAGTGAGAGTAACTCAGCGCTACATGTTTGTACCTGGAACGATTCTCAGAAAAAGAGAGATAAACAGTACAAGTTTGTACGTGCATGGATTATCAAGATTTCTGTTCTTTTCGCTTTCAGTTACTTTTAACTTCAGAAACCTCTTTCTTGGCTGCTGTCTGGATGTTGAGAGAAAGCCTGAGGCGAGCAGGCCGCTCCGGGCTCAATCAGACAGCTGAAGCCCCGTGTCTAAAACAGCGAATCAATAAACTAACCCACCGACAGAAATGTAGTGTCGTCCAGATATATGGCTGGAACAGAATGACTTATAATCGGTCAAGTTGTATTTGGACAAAATTTGCAACAAAGCTCAATTTAAAAAATAAATAAATAAATTAAACATTTTAGAGCTGAGTCGCTCTTTTTATTTGAGATTGGGCACAACAATGTTTCCACTCTTGTTATGGTTTACCACCTTTGGACTGGATACCATAGCTTTCAGATTTTGTTACATCACGCCCATTAAGCTCCCCTTTTAAATATGCAGTTGAAGGTGTTCTATAAAACTTGTCTTTCATTTTTTGTTGTGTTTTTGATCTGGATGAATGTAGAAAATGTTAAATGGAGAATAACCATAAAGAATGAAATATTCTGACTTTTTTAAAAACGGGGGACATAAGTAGACAAAGAAAAGTGCTATTGGCAAATTGGCATGACTGTTTTGTCTTAATATTAGAGAGAAACAGCGGTAGATTTTGTGGGAGTTTCTTCAGCACTGTATCTCACGTTCCCGTGGGATGAGTCCGTTTTGGTTTTTTTCTTGTCTGCTTTTTGGCTCGGCTTTTTTAAGGGGAATATCTCTTACATCATGGGGCATTTGAGGTGGGGACTGACTTTAAATACTTGTTCCATCATGTCACGAAGACATGCTCCACTGTCGGTGAAATAATCCAGACAAATTTGACTTGAACTGTGCCTTCCCAGATCTAAAATTGCGTAAATCTGTCCATCATTCATATAATGTCTTGTTTCATGGACTTTACCTCGGGTGTGATCGTGAAACATCAGCAGCTTTCACTTTAGAATTGATCGAGTAAAGACAACTTTCCCTGCCGGCACTCACCTAGTCCTGATATGAAAATGCACCAACTTGCAAGCCCCTTTTTTTCATGTTGTGCAAACAAAGCGGGCAAAGTGGGTTTGGGCATGAGGGAGTGAAAATGAAGAGAGGATGAAAAGATATTGGCTTAGAGCCTGCGAAAAGTTCTAGAGGCAGCGCTGAATTTATAATCCATCTGACAGCAACAAGCTCCGTTCCTCCCGGGAGTGACGTGACTCATCCTGCTCATACACACCCACAAACACCCAAAAAAATATATATACAGGCCATCGCTCTTGTGGATCTGAAGCGGGTGGCCGGCGGACTGATGTGTGGACCCACCTTTGTGGTCTTGGTCTCGCAGGTGCTTGCTAGCAGAGTGTCGCACACCCCTTGGTCTTTAGCCGTGTTGATGCCGGTCGTGCACATGTTGTCCTCCAACACCGTGACGCAGCACTGCTCCTGCACGATCCTGTCCGTAAAAAACAGAAAGGAGTCCATTAAAAAACCCATTAAAAACTGGATCCTGAACCTGTGAGATTCTGGGGCTTTGTGACATTTTCAAGCAGCATACAGTGGGGGAAATAAGTATTTGACCTCTTGCTGATTTTGCAGGTTTGCCCACTTACAAAGAATGCTTATTTTTCCTCATCAGATGGTTATCAATTTTTATAAATTCATATGATGTGATTTTCTTGAATTTTCTTTGGGATTCTGTCTTTCACTGTTAGAATGTACATATGATTAAAGTTATAGATTGTTGCATTCTTTTTAAGTGGGCAAACCTGCAAAATCAGCAAGAGGTCAAATACTCATTTCCCCCACTGTACTTCTGGAGATTATATTTTTTTAAACTAACATCTCTGTCTGAAATCAAACCTTTATCCAGCATCATGTCTACTGGCTCACAGCGGGACAGTAGGTCTCCCGGAAGACTAAAACAAACCACGCTTTTGAAAACAGAACCTGGCTGACTAACCGTTACCAGTAACAGCGGCTGGTTCGCAGCCAGACGTATCAGTGGGGCAGTATCAGTCAGGTTCCAGGTATTTCCTCTCATATTGAAGCTCTAGGATCTAAATATCCCTTGTGACGCAGTTTGCTGTAACTGCTGTGCAAGCAGCTAAGACGTGATGCTGACTCTCACTGTCAGGACGATCTTACGCAAGACCGAGAGCGTAAAATCCACCCACTCATACCTCTTAATCGACCCTTAGTAGAAATTTCTTTCCACATTCGATCTCAAAATTCAAGTCGAGGCGCAGGCCTCCTCTGCACCAACTTTTAAGGCCACACTCATGCTCCTGCTTTACGTTTCCCATCTCTCCCGACATCCTACCCCATTCATTTTTTAAAACTTTTTTCTAGCTTTTGCCATCTGTAGTAGTCAGATTTCCTGTATTTGCCCTCCCTCTATGATGTGTTTCATCTAAAAGATATTTCCTGGATTTGGTAACAGCCCCTCTTCTTAACCTCCCTCATCCTTTTCCACCCCCAGTCCTTGCCCTTGCCCTCTTCCCACTATTATCTGGACCGATTTCGGATCGGCCGTGGAGGCTAGGGTAAATGCGTTCGCCATCAGTGCTAAAAGCAGCAGAGCTCGCTGAATTAGGGGTCCTGAACCTGTGGCAGAACACCTTCTAAAATTACCAACAGACCAGTTATTATCCCCTCACTATTAGTGTTTCCTGCCCTCAAGAGAAGTGAATAATGTGTCGGGAGATTTATGAGAGCTAGGTAAGGCAATCTCATCATAAGAAAGCGTGCGGGGCCAAATCCGTTGGGTCCAATATTGCATGTTGAGTTTCTATAGCGCTGATAAAAACGTGGAACATTATGGAGAAGGGGTGCAGTTTTTATTGACCTGCAAATCCCAAAGTGAGCCTTCGAATGAGGCCCTGTAGCTCTGAATCCCTGAGGGCACACAGGCACCTGCTCACCTGCACGTGGTTGATCCGGAAATGAGAGGAATGGATGCACAGTCTTTGTGGTCATTCCCATACTTCTGGCCATCTTTGCAACAGTCTTCCATTGAGACTTGCTCCGCCTCTATGAACAAGAGAGAATCATGCAAAATGACTTTGTTTTTATCCATGTACAACAAATCTGAATATGAGAGACAGACACACTAAATAAAGACAGAAAAATGGATTTTTATCATTATTTCAGTGGGAGGGTGGGGACCTGAATCCACGCACTAAAGGAGATCAGAACGACTGCTTTGTGGTGGGTACTTTGCAAATAAAAAATAAATGAAAATAGTCATCATCACGTGTTACAAAAATGCTTCTGTTTAAAGATTAAACAACCCGAATTCAAATACCTTTTCCAGCCTTAAGGGAATTTTACAAAGAGGATAATGGGTGAAGAATGTGCTGCTGCACATACAAGAAAGGCATTCTGACTGGAGTGCAACAAGCTCTGTGGCTGTTTATTCTTGTGGATTAAAGACCGTGGAATGTCTCAATTCTGTAAACAATCAGCCATCACTTTCGCATTAAGTGCACTCACTCACTTGTGTTTTTTTTTCTGTTTTGCCAATGACCTTGTCCAAGATAATGGTGCAAAGCTATTATACAATTACATTTATGCATTTAGCAGAAGCTTTTATCGAAAGCGACTTACAAAAAAAGGGTTTAACATTCAACTACAACTCCACTTACAACTTACCTTACCTTGAGTGCAATGTGCTAGAAGAGGATTTAACATTAACGATTCAACATTCAAATACGACATAGATTACACAAGTACCACACATTGAATGCTAAATGCTATTAGGGAATAAGTGCATTTAGAGCTTTCAGGACAAGAGATACTCTCGGAAATGCTGGGTCTTCGAGGATTTCTTGAAGGAGGAAAGAGCATTTGATGCTCTTATAGTGCTTGTAAGGTCATTCCACCAGCGTGGGACTGCAGATGATAGATTCTAGATTGACCTGTTGGCCGTGTTAGCTGGAGTGGGCGAGCAGTGGCATAGGACTTTAAGAGGGTGTTGAGGTAGCTGGGCTCAGAATCCGCATCAGTGATTTCAATTTGATGCTAAGGGAAGCCACTGGAGTTCAGTGGACAGGGGAGTGACGTGTGCTCTCTTTGGCTGGTCGAAAACCAAACAGGCTGCAGCATTCTGGATCATCTGTAGCCGTCTCACAGAGGAAGGCCTGTCAGGAGGGCATTGCATTGGTCGAGGTGGGAGATGACTAAGGCCTGTACTATTATAATTCCACAGAAAGCAACGGTTAGTGGGTGGGAAACAAACTCATCGTAAAACAGACATTGTTGATCTAGGGTAACAGGACCCGAGCTGGTTCTGGTTAGTGGATAAGTGCACTGAAATATTGGGAGCAGGGATTGTGAAATACACTCAACAAATCCTTTTGTCTGAGACAGAACGTCTGCTCCGGGAAGTCTGGCAGGAGGGAGCGAGTTTAGATAAGTTAGAGCCAGTTGGGAGGACAAGTGTCTGGAATCGTGGTCGTCAGTTTTTATAGGGTTTGCTTCTGTCTCCGAGAGGACTGGGAGAAACTTTAGAATAACCATTAAATCAAAACAGTCGCGCGGGCAGGAACATTCGCAAGGGCAAAAAAAATCTCTGCGCCGATAATCCTGTGACAGCGTTGGAACTCTCCCTTTCTTAGAATAGTTGAGAGGTTACCGTAATTATAAGTTGGCAGCCAAGGGGCTGATTCTAGGATAAGATATAACAACAATGAAGCAGCTTAGAAGTGACGATCTGGTTCAAGGAAGCAAGAAGGAAAGCAAAGCCTACAATTACAACACTGCTGCTCCATTAAAGATGATTAATCTGGCAGACTGGTTGGTGTTATGGATTGAGGATTTATTGCTGGACAGCAATGTAAGCTGACTCACTACTGACTTCTGGAAGTCTGGCACATCTTCTGGCCAATAAACCTGGTAGAAGCTGAGTGAAATGAGATGGCATTTTAATAGCTTTTCGCGTGGGCCTACCAAGATGGCCCTCCCGAAAGTATCGCTGGCTTTATATGTTAATAAAGTACAAGCAGGACGTTTCAGGGAAAGTGTTGCAAAAACTTTTGGCCCCCAAAAAGATCAATGACAAGGATAGAAAGTTGTATTCGAGCGAGTTATTAAAGTGTTATTGTTAACACAAAAACTTAATCTGAACCAATTTGGGGGATATATTGTGGATATTTACATCAAATTCAAATTGTTTTCTATTGATCATCTCCTTGACATACAGCCATGTTTATAGACAGTCATATCGTACCTTTACTAAAAGTGAGAACAGACTCTTTGCCAGCTGGAGCAAGCTCCAACTTGGTAGGTCCCATCCACACCAAGGCAACATCCATTAGTTCAACAGCAACTACAAGTATTGCCATGACCAATAAAGGTCACTTTTTCCCCCCAAAAAAAGCATTTTCAGATCACTTTGGTCTGCAACCCATGGCCTTATGTCAGGGAGGAGAACCGTCTCCAGTCTGTGTATGTCTACATGACAGCCATAGCCGGTCCCATTTTCAGGCTGCTTCTTTTTATGGAGCTCTCTGCCCACAGCAGCTCTCGGGCCGATGCGTAATTATAACCCGTTTGGCGTCGCGGAGTCATTCCAGTGCCACCGCGGCCTGGGCCTGCCTTGCTCTGGAAGCCTACTCTGACGATCTAGAAGCGCTATGAGCAACTGAGCGGCTTCTTTCGTTTTCTTATCAGGAGGCGCAAAAAAAAAACAAGGCTGCCTGTTGGCTGGGAGTACTGGGATGTCTTAGTGGAGCAGCACGTGGCTTGTCTGAGTCTAGACGCCTCATGTAAACAAAGCCTCCGCTGGTGGAGCTCCGTACTACCAAAGTGGCTCGCCCGTACACGATATCACAACTGGTGGGGGCTGTATCTCCCATCCAGCTGTACTCAAGGTCTTTTTGCCAGTCTTGATAAGCTTAAAGAAAAAAACTAACTAGAAGTTAGGCATTCTCTCATTTGAGAAGGGAAAGAAGGGGAAGAAATGTCCACATAGATCACTCCACGCCTCAGTGGCCCTGCTGTGGGTGCTTAAGTATAAATCACTGCCTTGGTCTAGACGGCTATTCACTCCTGGTGAGAGTGTGGTCCCGCTTTCTGTTTTTTGACACAACATCCCCGCATACCAGGCCACTTGGCCTTTGACTTGCGGCGCGAAAAGGACAGGCGGCGCAGGTAGTGAGGGCTCTCTCTTCAGCCCCAGCATGGCTGCACTTTTAACACCCCTCATGTGGAGTGACTGCCCACTTTACAGATCAAAGTCATTCAGGCTGGGGCATAAGGGAAGCTGGGAAGGGAATAGTTGTCTTTATATGAGCTGAGATTCCTCAGTGACATCAATAGATTTTAACTTTGTATCACCAATCAGGGCATGGTGTATGCATATATAGACACAGAAAGCCACAGAAATGTTATGCATTTGCGTTTAGGTGGTAAAATCCTAGAGGTTTTTTTAAACTTCTACTCAGATCTGACACACTTTGAAGCCCAGTGAACTGCTTTAATCACATGCCCCAACTAGTCCCCGGGCAAAACATCACCTCCTCGAGTCTCGCCCTGTTTGGTTCTGCCCGTAAAGTGGCAGGTTATCAAGGAACGCAACATCCAACGACTTCAGCAGGACGCACCAGAATTCACATTCTCTCTTCGCCTCGGGGCTCGTCTCTCCTCATTAAAAAG
The DNA here is from genome assembly GCA_013363375.1 of Menidia beryllina. Lineage (NCBI taxonomy): Eukaryota > Metazoa > Chordata > Actinopteri > Atheriniformes > Atherinopsidae > Menidia > Menidia beryllina. The sequence goes on from JABUIW010000072.1 coordinate 8,806,953, forward strand.
CCTCTCACGTGTACTGCCTCTCAGACAAAAAGGTGGCTTACCTTGACCGAAGAGGACTCCGAGCAGGGAGCAGAGCAGCATTACGCGCAGAGCCATTGAATGGAGAGGAGATTCTACTAAAAAAAAACCGTGTCCGAGTGCGAGCTTTACCTCCCGGTGCCTCTGGATCCGCGAGGGTATAGGGAATAAGCGGCAGCGCCCCTTTAAACGAGAGAGGGACTGAGAGTGCGGAAAGGAGGTGGATGTGATGGAGTCGCGGTGCGCAGCGTGACTGGAGCGTCTAATTCTGGCACCGCGAGGGGCGGGCTGGGACCACAGACACCCACTTGTTGCTTATCAATACCCAAACCCCGAACTGGCTCCGAAATAAGGGCTATAGACAACGCACTTTACAGTGGGTCTCATCCAAATGCGATTTCAGGAGTTACAGATACAGGACTGTCTCAGAAAATTAGAATATGGTGATAAAGTTCTTTATTTTCTGTAATGCAATTAAAAAACATGAAATGTCATACATTCTGGATTCATTACAAATCAACTGAAATATCGCAATCCTTTTATTGTTTTAATATCGCTGATTATGGCTTACAGCTTAAGAAACCCAAATATCCTATCTCAAAATATTAGAATATCGGGTTTTTGAGTTTTCTTCAGCTGTACGCCATAATCAGCTATATTAAAACAATAAAAGGATTGCGATATTTCAGTTGATTTGTAATGAATCCAGAATGTATGACATTACATGATTTGTAATTGCATTACAGAAAATAAAGAACTTTATCACCATATTCTAATTTTCTGAGACAGTCCTGTAGATATATTTTATTCCTAATACAAAGCCTGGCAATGATCTTTTCTTCTAAGGATCTACCCTTAAATACCTTACATGTGTGAGACATTTGTGCGTCTTGTAAAATATAACACCTGAGGTACTGGCCCCCCACGCACACACGCACGCACGCACGCACGCCCTTCCCTGAAGATTTGCAAGTGTCTTCAGGCCACTGTGCCGTGAAGTATGCGCCGTGCACACATGGAAATTGTCTCCCCATCGATGGCAGAGTAGACCTCTTGTGTCTGTGACTAACGATTGTAGTGATTGCTCAACATCTGGAACTGGTTTGGGGGTATTTAAAAAGAAAAAAGAAAAAAAAGACTTGTTGTGGCTATGCCTAGACCTTGAAAACCCAAATAAAGTTAATAGTAGGTAGCTGTCGGAAGAATAGGGAATCAAACTGAGATTTTTTAAATGCATCTATACAAATATATATGTTCCCAGTCAGCCTTTTGCGTTAGTGATAAAGATCAGGGGTGGATCATTTTAAAACCTGTCACAGTGACTTTGCATCCCCCCCTGCCCAGTAGTATAACGGGTCCCAGTAGGCCTACAACTTTGTCCTTTTTTTCTCCATTAAAGTTTAATTAAAGCTTTTGCGACTGTGGCCCAACGCACACCGTCAGCCAGTGATCAAGGACTGAGAATGGCTGGGGTATCCAAAGAAAATAAATAAATAAGTTAGGCATATGTCTACCAGACTTGGCAAGAGGAGCAGAAATAATTGCTAGACTGCATTATAAACATTTTGTACCAACCAAAGCCCTCTGCAAATTCAATCAGTCTACTGACTCTGGGCATGGTGACAGAAAGAGGTTAAATGATCCTCTAATCAGAACCATATGTCTCCACCAGTAGTCTAGCCAGTCAAGAAACTTCACCGAGGACTTGTTATGATGACACCACAGGCATAAAGGAAAGCCCACAAGTATATGACAGTTATAAATGAATAACTGCCGCGTAAAAAAAAGAAGTCATATCTCATTCACTTCATGCTCTTCAATCCACCAAGGGCTGTTTTCTCTTAATAACGGCACTCTGTGGAGCAGTTTTACTAAAGACCTAATCTTGATGGACCACATGGTGCCTTTTATTTAGCATAATCACTTCTAAATGGAGTAAAAGTGTAAGTGCAGCTGCAGAGCTGCTGAGAGCAGTGGGGACATCAGTATAATCAACCTCCTTTAGATGCCATTATCAGTGTTTGGAGCTAGTATTCCATTCTTTGGCTAAAACCTTTTGAAAAACAAGGTTTATTGCGGGTGACAGTGTAAAAAAAAAGATTGCAGAGAGCCTGACTGAGTATTCTTATCTACAAAGCTATCATGGTATCTGATTTAGTTTTTTTTTAGTTTTTTTATTCCTGTTGCTTTGATGGGCTGGGGAGCTGTTCAGGATGTACCCACCTCTGGTCCAATCACACCTGGGATCCCAGCACTTCTAGTGACTCTGGTTTGGATGAATAAGGTATAAATAGTGAATGGATGGATCATTTAATCTGTTCAACACACTACAAACATTGATGTACCTTTGGCACGAGATAAACTGAGTAAGATATTTGACTCCATGTCTGCAAGTGTGTAACAAAGTAGCATCACAGTTCATGATCCTGAACCATGGAATATGTATAAGCCAATATATTTTGATACTGTACAATGGTGTGCATGCATTATGTCTAAAACAATTCAGGGAAAGGAGTAAAAGATGTTGTGAAACTATGTAATTTAGCTGAAACTGCATAGTAATGCTTTTGTCATAACCTCAGATTGAATTCTGGATATTTTTTAGTTCAGCAGGAGGTAATGATCAGTCTTTTCACAAACCAGAAATACAGCAAGATATTGTGCATTTGAAAGTAATTAATCTTTTAAGAAAAATAACAAAGACAGTTTGATGGTTCCAGAAATATTTATAATTAGTAAAACAGAGTCTGAAGATTGAGTTTCCTGTGGCAATCCCCCGTGTAAGTGATGAGTGCCACAACCTCCTCTGAACTGTACCGGTAATCGCAACAAAGGTCAGCCATTTGCTGCTGACCCACCTCTTAATCTTATCTTTAGCTAATGTGGAAAGGGGATAATATGCCATTTTAAGATTGAGGAATGTCCAAAATGTTACTCAGTGCTCATCTTCCCAAACGGCCAGCCCACTCACTCCTTCTCCACCAACCAGTTAGTTTAGCAAAAAAAACTGCCCTCCAAGCTAATGGATGGAGGAAATTTGAAATGCGAGCGAGGTCTTATTCAAATGTTGTTAATCTGGTGTGTGTGTGCGTTTATGGGGGTGCAGTTCAGATCCTTTGAAGCCCAACAAAGCCTGTCTTGTCACGTCTGTGTCAGCCTCCTGAGGGTCGCTAACGTGGCCAGACAGAGGGCTGCCATGGAGGCCTCAAATGACCGGGGCTTAACGTAGCCCACGACTTTTTAAAGAAAGGGTTAGGGTTACTCTCTGCTGAGAATTTTTTTTGTTTTCCTTCAAAAGCTTGACACAACACAAACAAAAAAAGGCCCGGGATGGGCACACAACACATACTATTCACTGTTTATGCGGTTTATATTCTTAATGTTTGCAACAGAGCTTTTTCATTCGTGACTTCATTGTCCTCGTTGTATGAGGAAGTGGTTCATGTTGCCATTCCAGAAGTTGCATCTCATTTACTTTACTTTTCGTTTACTGTGCATCGGTTAGCTCAACACATGGTTCAACCTATTGTCACCAATTAGCCATAGCTAGCTTTAAGGTCAAAGGTTAATATTTGATTGCTCTAACTACCATTTTTATTGCAGTAAGAGTCTTTTTTCTCATGAATTATTCATGAAATCTCATAGAACATTTTCTCTTGCAATACAAGTTAAAATAAAGGAATTTCACTGGTCTATGGATACATCTGTTTTTTACCAACTTGATATACTTTTCTAATTTTCTAATATTTCTAATTTTCATAAGCTTTGCAGGTATTAAATCTAAGCTGACTGAGACGTGGAAATAATAATGATCGGAATGCTGAAGTTACAATTATTATAGTTAAAGCTTGTTTAACAGTCCCAACCCTTTATCTAGGAGCATTTGGAGGCAGACACTGATGGCCCAAAACTTACCTTTATCACCTGTTTTCTGCAATCAAGCTGTCGAGCTTTCGATAGATCGAGCTTTGGATAGGACTACCAGAATAGTAGCTCCTGTTAAAAGTTCCTATGATGGGAATGCATTTGTTCAGGCTTTAGTAAGCATGAGAAATATCCAAGAAATACCAACAGATTTATTATAACTTCAATAATTAACATGGGTTCCAGTGTATGTTTCATCTGTAATACAGCTAAAGATGATTTTGCTGTTTTCATCATAATTTTCTTTTTAATTTTGCATTAAATTGCATTTTAGTGCTGGCACAGGTGCTAAACCTCCATATACCTCCATAAACCTCCATGTTGGACATGCTGAGACACACAGGGATGAGGTGAGCTCTGAGTCTGGAGGAGCAGCAGATGGTGCCTCAAGTTTGACTTCTTCAGATGCTCCTCAAAAAACTCAAATTTCCACCATGTTATTAAATATTCAGTGTGGGAATCGTGGAAGAATAAAGAAATATGGAAGATACTGTGGCTAAACTGTCTTAAAACAGGATTTTTGTTTTCAGTACGAGCCTCAAGTCCGACAAAAACTCAGCAGGGCTTTGATAGAACAAATTCTACTAAGACTCCAGAAGTTCTGTCACAGTGGAAAGATTCGTTGGTCCCTTTACGGTCAGCGTGTCATTAGCACATACTTACAGAATTTAGACAGGGAGAGGCAATAAAGTGATAAAACTTCATACCCAGATGTTGAAGTCAAATCCTGATTAATAACTTTGGTTCATGAAATATTGCATGTCAGCACATTGCATAGCCGTTTCTACTCTAACGTTCAGTGTTGGTACCAGCAGTGCAATTAAAACGTTAGAAATTCTGTCAGCAGGACAGTTCACTGTATATTTACAGTGAGTGATTAAACGTGCCCACTCAGTTTCTGCCTTTACTGATAAATACTGCATATTACATGCAATTAAAACTCCAATTACAGCAACCGCATGTGACATTAATCCTGTGAACTCTTCAACTCTGTCCGGTTGCATTTCCAGACTCACCGAGGGGGGGCCGCGGGCTCCCAAAAGACTGAACCCAGCTCAGTGCAAAACAAGTGCAGCAGCAGGCTCTCACACCTCTGTGATGGTGGAAAAATACTGTACATCCAAGTGTCTGTCACCTATACTCCAAACACAGATTTTACGTGTTAATTTAGAAACCATTATAATATCTCTCCATTCAAAATCTAATTACGTTTGGGACTATTATCCCATTTGAAATAGAGTGCAACAATGTTCTGGTAATGCCTAGCTTTTTGTTTTGTTTTTTTGGCATTACATCTAAGCACTTTTTTGGTTGTTTGTTTTTATGTGGAGTACTAACTTCATACTCAGTGAAGCTGGCTGTTCTGCTTCTCTTATTGTAGTTGAAATTCGGAAAAACAAACATGAAAGAGGTGAGCATAAGGCCAGACAATGATCCGAGTGAAGAATGTTCCGGACATTGACCAACCAAAACACAATAACTCGAAAAAGGACCTACGCAAACAAACACAACATATTCCCAGTCCAACAAAAAGAGGAAACAAGACAGTTCTCTTGTTTCTTCATTTCTGAAAGCACAAAACTCTTTTTAAAGAAACACTGATCCCACAGATCACATACAAAATAGAACAAAACACAAAAACAAAAAGGCATTTCTTAAATCAGGGCAGCAAAATCAAAAACCAAAAAAAGGGGGATTTGAAGATGAAAACACCTGATTTCCAAACATAAAAAGGCCACAATTTGTTTTTTAAATCCACAATTTATATATTAAATACAATAATGCTATTAAAAAACAAACAAAAGAATACACAAATGTTCCAATGTCTATCAGTTTTGGCACCTCATTACCAGCATGGACAGGAAGTGTCTACCGTACGCACATAAACAGGAGCTACATGAGCATAGAAACCAAATACAATTAAATTCCTAAATCCGTTATTTACTTTTTAACATTTTCAACCATTATCCAACACACACAAGTACAAAGAAAAATTATTTTGGTAGTTTCAACGACTCACACCCCTGGGCCATTGCTTTGAACATACCTGGCTCAGATTTATGGGTCACTAACAAGTTCAGGTGGAACGTATGGACACACTGTCTAAAACAAGCATTCGATTTGAATTAGGTGTGTTTGAACTGGGGGAGATTTCAAGCAATGGCACCTTTTTACACGTGAGTCACCTGTGGCTTTGGGGATTAGGTGATCCACTACACGCCATGGGTTTTGCAACTTTTCCTGATACAGCCTCGATATTCATTCCCATATTTGGCAAATAAAAACAGACATAAGTGTCTCCTGATGACCATCTGAGATTTTCAGAGATATAATACGTTGAGTAAAGTTGGTGTACTGAGGTCTTCTCACGCCCATGTGGTCCATGAATGCTGAAAATGTCACACAAATTCTTAAGCGGTTTCTGCATCAGCTTTCAGATTCCAACATTCCCCAGACTCCCTAAATCTTTTTACAATCTGCTGTAAAACACCCATCTACTGCAAAAGTGGTGAGTATCCATTGATTCTCTTTTTACAACCACTCTTGTCACCAAAACTTTTCCAGTATTGTCCTACTTGAATATTCTATTCATTCGAGTTCTTCCTTCTCTTGTCATAAGTTGCTGGCATAAATTCAACTTTTTCCTATTTTTCTAAAAAATATCAGTTAAGAAATGGAAAATGATGTCGGTTACATATGTTAAACAAAGGGGAAAACAACTGACAGGTTTCAAGGAATTAAATGATCTTGTGCCTTTTTGTCTGGGGGGATAAGCAGATAAATGTGTGAGCCAGATGAAGAAATGCAAAAAAAACAAAAAAAACATTTTCCCTGCTCTCAATAGCTTGGCTCAAGAATGGTATTGTGTCCAGGCTTCTCCTAACAGAGTGTTCTGACCACTGTCTAATGTAGATTAGGGACAAGCTACTCATAAGCATATTAATACTTTAAGTAGCTACTTTAAGACGGCTACCAATAATGATGTTTTTGTTGCATTTTGATTAGCTCTGCAGTTTATCACACATACTGTTTGACATTATCTAATAAAAGTAATGTTTTTCTACACAACTCTTATTCTATCTCTACCATCAAAAGGATTTTTGCAGAGGTGAGATAATAAACTTATCCTGGAAAGTTGAAAACCTGTTTTGTGACTGCTCTGTGGTATTGAAAAATGTTGCAATTGCAATTATTGCGTTAATACATCAGGATCTTTTTAAAAAAAGACAAATTACCTGACCTGCTTGTCCACAGGGGTTAAACCCCCATAAAAAACGGTCTCCCTTTTTACTGTATGTGCTCCAGGCTTGCAGTCGTACTCCATCCCAGACATTAACGGGTCATGGCAGAAAGAGCAAAACCATTCCCCGCTGAAAAGAGACAGTCCAGAGCCCCAACGCGAAAAGACAGCAAGTTGGAACAAACTGCACATCAACCAGTGCATAAAGCTGATGGCAGATGAAAAACCGCACATATCCAAAATGTGAAAACAACTCAAAAACAGCCTCATTTGTTAAGAGCACCATTCCAAAGTAGACCACAAGTCATTTATTCTAGCATGAACTTGAAAATGAAAATACATGAGTTCTGGCATTTTCATCTGAGCCCGGCCATAAATATGAGCTGACAGAGCTTGCTCGGGAGATTTGAGGAGAGTTGGAACATGGCACGTTAGATGAAAAGCGTTGGAGTACTCATGTTTGGCTGACACACAGCAAACGGGCCCTCTTCCCTTTGGGTTAAAAACCTGGTCTACCTGCTGCACCCCTCTTTCTGAAGGGATGAGATTTGGACCTTTGGCTTTACTCTGGTCCAAAAGACTGCTATACGACAGTGAGTCGGGATGAAAACATGTTTTCAAATTAAAAGGAGATCATGGAGATTTTCATTTGTTTTTGTTTTGAGCAAAATTTGATAAAAATTCCATCCTCTTAACCATGATTTAAACTGTAAACAACATTGTTTTCATTACTGAGATGAGGGCAAATCATTTTACTCCAACTATTTAATCTAAAGGTTTATACTAAGTTACCCCCCCATTTTTTTTAAACTGTGATGCATTGGGTTTCCTATTCAGTCTTTGGGTCCAATAAAGGATTACAATTGACATTCCACATATCCTTGCTTGTACTCTTTCCTCTAAACACAAGCACTTTTAATAATCCCACTAAGTTGCTGGCATGTTACAACCCGTTTGGCTGCTTTGCTTCAACAGTAATGTCTCTTTCCACATCTCATCTTTCCCTTTAGTGAACCTTCTGTTATGTCAACCCACAGAAATAATGGCGGAGAAACTCCAAAGATAAAACCAAACAAAAATAAATGACAACAGTTAAGCGTCAGTCCAAAGCTTTGGACTTTGATTTCTTCTCATAAGCATTTGATTACTAAATTACACTTTTTACCAATAGGTATAGGACTATAGGTCAAATAAATAAATGCGAGAAATACAGTAAAATTAAAAAAATTCTAGTTTTGTTTTATTATATTTGCAAGAATTACCTTATTTGCTACTGAATGACAGCATACGGAGATTCATGTGTCATTCGTAAGGTTTAAACTGGTTTAAACTGGAACCTTACAAACTGAGGGCCTCTACCATTAGCAGGTTTTGTCCTTTCTCCTATTCCAAAAAAGCAGCATCAAGTGTCTTTTATAGACACTATCAATATCCAAGAAAACCCATAAAACCATTAAAAAATACACTAGGATACACTTATCTTCTAATCACGATAGCAAATTTGACCATGCAAATTTCTTCATTATATGTTACTTAGGATTTTTTTTGCAACAACTCCTCTCAATCACTCAACAAACAGCAATACATCAGTAAATAAATATTTCTACCGATATGTGGAAATCATGTTGTTCTGTACAAGCACCTCTAAAACTACTACTACTCCTGTGTTGTCTCATAAAGTGCGATACATATATGCTCACAACCTGTACAATATTACAATATTTACAATAACATCATTACTAATTACAGAAATACTGTATTTCTTGAATACTCGTTGGACCGTAACAATAATCAACAACCTCCTCACATAACTACGGTCAAAGTCTGGCTCCTCTTTGATGACAATGGCAAGCCCTGCGGATGGCCTTTGTCTCTTCTTGACAGCTGAGTCCAATCTTCCACTTGGATTACGTGGAGAGAAAAACAAAGGCCAATTACAGCACATTTCAGGTAAAGAGAGAGAACTTTTGCTTGTGTGTGAGAGGTCATGCAAAGCTGCTCCCCTACCCGGGTGGTTCGTCCCTAACGACTGCTGCCCGACCAGAAATCAAAATCCAGTTGTGAGTTTCTTAAAATATAAGATACATATGTACTTTATTCTTTAAACATAAAAACAAACACCACATGGCTTGAAAAAATCACTGAAGGCCTTTGGGATAGTTTGGTTTCCATCTATACACCGGATCAGATAATCTGTCCCTCCTGTTCACTCAATTGGACTCTAAAGATAGAAATAAATATGATTAACTAGGAATTATATGAAGATGGAAATCTGCAGGTACAAATATCTTGAGATATGTCAATACTTGCCGTCTGCTGAGGTTGGGTCAAAAGGCCTCCACCACAAACAGGAAGAGATGATCGATGCACGTATGTACTGTAGATGGAAAAACATCCACTAATTTGTTTTGGTGCTTTGAGGTGCTTCCTATCCAAGGTTTTGTGGCGAGACTAGATTGAAGTCGGGAAATTGTACATTTCTGAACCCAAATAAAGTTACTCAACAACGCCACCTTGGGAATTTCACCCAAGGAATATTACTCCCTTTTTTGATAGGACACACAAGTTCGTTCATGCATGGACTAAGACATCTGAGACAGTGTTACGATGTACAAAAAAAGCCTTTTATTAGATGCTTCTTAAATATTATTTTTAAAACCAATTCTTTATAACACTAAAGGAAAGAAAGAAAAGTAACTACAGTTGCTGAGGTTACCGGCGGAACGGGGCCACTATAGGACGGTAACACAGCAAACAAAACCCTTGTTAAGCACCAGACGCAGTGAGACAACCCAAACTCAGGAATCACAACACACAAAAAAAGAAGACCGTCACCACACCAACACCGCCGCCGGGCCTCAGCACTGCCAACAAAGGGAAAAACAATTAATAGGGGCAACAATCACAAATGAACAAAAAGAAAACAATATCAGCCTAAATGATTATGTCAAACCAAAAAGGCTGGAACAAGAATAAAAAGAAAACAAATTAAAATATCCAAATCTGGTGCGACCCTCTGGCCACGCCGCAACAGGAGGTGAACTGAGCGCGCCGGTGCCGCACGCCAAACACCACTTTCATTTAGGGCATGTAGCCGCCACCACAATCCGCGGTTGATGATGCGCAGAATCCGGGATAACAACAGAGCAGCAATGGTCATATGGGTAGACCTCTCAATCCAGACAAACTCATGTGTGCGCGCACACACACACACTCACAAACCGGCGACGAGGAGGAGAGCTGCAGAAAGAGGAGGAGAGCCGCATAGTAGCGTTTTGCCGCCACAAGATCAGAGCAGCATGCACCTGATGTTATGCTTTCTGACTGTCAGTTCCCTGAGACGCAAATCACTGCCCAAGCTTGAGGGAGACATGTGCCAGATTGAGTGCAGCAGCTTCTTATATACCACGCCCACTTTGCCCAACCGGAACCTCACACCTGAAAGCCATTTGTATAGCAATACCTATATTTCTATACCACTACAGTTTCTACAACGTACAATGGAAATACAAATCGCTTTTACCTCAAATGCAACACTACAGTTTGTGATCTCCAGGCACAGAACTGGTATATTTCTCTTCTGGGTTCAGCAACAGCTTGTTCACATCAGCATGACGCAACCTGTGTGTGTGACTTCACATGCCGGTATTGTCCCGTGAGCCATTCCCTTCGTCTGGGCGGGAACCAAACAGATGGAGGACTAGACTAAACATCTTGAATGACAAGATATCATCACGCCTCGCTTCAGGAATTTGGGGTCCTCTGTCACATGCTGGCTGCTCGCCACATTCGGCTAATGTGCTTTCGGATTTTGAGTCGGGAGCTCATCTGAGACTCAGAATCCACCCTGACAAGGAAAGACATCATCCATTTCTGAGGATGCGAAGGCTGTGAGCTTTATCTAGGACAATGCCATCTACTGTCAGTTCTCATTAAAAGGATTTTGACAGTCAAACAGAGCAAACGTGCACATTAAAATGCAAAAACTTGGGGAGAACAGGAAAAGGGGAAAAGGAAAGTTAGAAAGGATATAAATAATCCAACATGGCTGCATTTCATGAAAATGAGCTAGTATTAATTAAACTGGTTGTGATCACCTGAAATATATAAGAAAAAAGCTTGAGACATCAGGTATGACGACATCAGATTTCCTATTCGGATCATTTTTAACAGTCCTTATTTGCCTTTTGTCATGTAGATTTTCTGTCGGTAATGGGCTGTTTGACTTATTATTGTTGATAAGTGTATGTGTAAAGTTGTCAATAATACTATTAGTCTTTGAAATCTTTGTAAAACTTTGAATGTCTAAATAGTATTTGTATACTTTGTATACTATAATAGTATTATAGTACTGTTTTTTGCCTCACCCAGCTCGACATCCGAGGCCCAGTAAAATGCTCGACACTGGAAGCGCACATCTCTTTGGGGCACCAATGTAGAACTGCACTTCGCCTGAGGGAGGTTTCCAATTTGAAACCGGATCTGGAACAGATGGGGCGTTATACATCATTTATCACTGGTGGTGTGTTCCCACTGTATCACATCCGAGGTAGACCACAGCAGAGCCTCAGAGTTTGTGATTGGGAAAACTGGACCGCCATGAGACACTATCGAGAGGATTAACGGGCCTCAAACATGTACAGTATAAAACAACTGATAGGGAACTTTTGAAAAACTTTTCACAGACCTCATGTCTGCCGTCATACCTCCAGCTGATCAACTCAGACCTCTCCCTTCTTGTTTATCTCAAACTGAACATGGATTTCTTGATGTAACGGAAAAACGCAAGGTTCTTATCAACCAGAAGAAGCCTGCAAAGAATGCAATAATATGATCAATAGGGAACTCCTCCAAAACCTCACTGTTGCTGAATGTTGTACAAACTGAGGCCCAAACACAGCCGAAAAGGAATTTAAAGTCCAGATATATTTTGGATTTCAGCACGCAATTTGGAGGATGCAGGATATTTTTCCAATTTGTCCATGTTGTCAGCAAATATCAAATTGTGTTTCTTTATGGAAGCAAAAAGGGAGATCTTCTTGTTTCAGACTTTGTTTCAAATAATTGAAATGTAATTGGTATATTTTTCAACTACACGTCATTTTCTGTGTTGCAGCTTTTGTATTTGGCACTTTTGGGCCATGGAATCAATTTTTTTGCATCTTTTTTAAACAGACGTGAGATACAATTTCTTTTGCAAATAATCCGAATTTTCACAGACAGATACATGATATACAGGTATCTGTCTTGGGGTTTCACCTCGCTGCCTCTGCACTGGGCCTTCGACCCGTTAGTGGTTTTAGAACTTATTCTGGCTGTGTCGTGCACATATCGGGGGAAGAGTGCAATTCAACACAGAGCTCCTCGCAGAATTTGACTTGCCTGTGAGCATCCCCACAGGTGGCACACAGGCATTCAACACAGTCCACACCAAACTCAGCCGCCTCAGTGACGTCACACGCCATGCAGAGGCTCATTGATCACAGTAAATGTACAAATCTATGCCTAACTGCTATGCACTTTCTCTAGAATTGATAAAAGATGATCAATCAGAGGATTTTCCACACACAGAGTGGAGGGCCCTGCTTATGAGGCAGCCATTTCTCCTGGAAATAGGAACAAGACTGCCCCCACATGGTTGCGCACCCCGTTATCAACCTGGGCTGATCTCTCCATTGTGTTGCTGGGACCACCTACGGGGTCCTTTGCAAATACATTATCCATCACATAAACTGCCATGCACTCCTGCCTGCACACCAGATCGCGTTTAGAGAAAACAAAAAGACACTTGTGAACGCAAACCAGGCAAACTGTTACCGCTTATGTGGCATATCGCGCATCTAAAGACATCTCTACGATCCGCTTGAGCATAACTGGTGTCAGAATCCTGCAGGGCGAGGGCAAACGACTCTTGCAGAAGCAGTGCAGGCAGAGCAGACGTTTTGGCTCTTCTCTGGAAAAGCAGAGGCTGCAAACGAAGCGTGCGTCCATGTGAGCCAAGACGCGCGCGCAGGACTTCGCCTCCTGCACGCTCTCTGCTTCGTTCTCGACAACGATGACACCGGACCGACCTGGCTCCTGCTGTCCATCTGATAAGACATCCGTTTTCCGTGACCGGACAGCGCCGTCAAGATCCGCCGTCAAACTGTCACCCGTTTTTTTTTTTAATTCAACGCGCGCCCTAACGCGTCAAACTGAGAGCTGGAGAACAAATTACCCCCGACAAGACTCTCTGTTTGGACGGACACCCTAGGTAACATAGCACGTTTTTTTTTTTTTACTGTTTGCGTTCCCAGCACAGCTTGAACATCTTTATATTGCAGACCGATCTTAAAATAAAACCTTAGAAACTTCTCCGCGGGGTGTGGGCGCAAAACTATTAGGCTTCAACCGGCTCGTTTAAAGGAAAGAAGTGCAACACAATTTCCTAATGTTTTAGGTAACAAAAAGTTATCTATTAAATACAGTAAAGATTTGACAAATGAACACAAATGCGGCAATCAAATACCAAAAGAGGAACGAAACAGAACACAAAACCAACTGCGCTCAACCCAACAGACGATACAAGGCAGTTTAAACCACCAAAAACCAAAACAGTCATTCCTAACAGTCAAGATTAAAGTCAAGTGCCTCAGCACACTGTCAAACAGCAGTTTCCAAATTGATGCACAGGCATGAGAACAGTGTGCTCCCCAGATCCTGGACTCCTGGCTCTTTAAACCCTGGATGTGGTTCCTCCTGGTTGGCAGAATGGCCTAATCACAGGTGGATGCCACCAGTTCATAACTGCAGGGGAACTGGGGAGCTGTATTCATGCTTTGGGAAACATAGACAGGAAGTAAACCCTAAATACTGTGCGCGCCCCTAAATCCTTTTTTTAAGTAATCATTCTCCTTAAAAAAGTTGACCATGCCATGATGGCATGGTCAAATTTTCTTTGTTTCCCCCCAAATAGACCATTTACCAGCCTGATGAATAAATCATTTCAGCCCATACCTTTTTAGCTGTATCTTTGGGGAGAAAATGCCATAGATAACACAGCTTGATGACATAAAAACTGACAAATTTATTTCCCCCCAAAAAATAGTGTGGACTCGAAAAGCCAACGCCCAAAGAAGAGCTTTGAAATGTCTCTTGTGGGTTACTGTTAATGCTAATTTTGGTCAAATTAGGTCACATCTAATATTGTGGATGACTATTAATGATAATCTAGGTACAGTTAGGTCATAAACTTAGGCTCTAAAGCTAATTGGAACTGTATCTCAAGTACTGGTTTCCATAATTGTTGGGAAGAGCTGACTTTTAATGTTAATTCTTTCTCACATCCACCATTTGTTCACCTAAACAAAGCTTAAATGTGTGTCCGCGTGGAGCAGCGCGCTGATAGTGGGTCAGTTACAAACTGTTTGGCCTCTGTTGCTCTGAGGCGTCATCAGGGTCCAATGTTCAAACTGTGGTAGTGCTGCCTGTCAGGCAAGTTACGGAGAGTTTGGCCAACGATTTTACGTCTGCACACAAAAAATGAATCTCAGTGCAGAGAACCACAGCGTTCCTCTGAATGACGGCCACCACATTCCGCTTTTGGGATTGGGCACCTACGGGGACCCCCGAACGGTGAGTGGAATGAAGCCTCTGTGTTTACGCCGTGAAATGGAACCCGTGTAACACGTGCGCATGTGAGGGGTTTTTTGCGTAATAGTACTACGCAAGTACTTTACTATGTAAAGTATGTATATATAAAAAAAAAAGGTCCGCAGGGTTTTCAAACTATTCTTCTCTACATTTAGGTCGTTTTCTTCGCATTTAGGTAATTTCTCCCACATTTAGCCTATTTCATTTCATTTTCTCCACATTTAACCCATTTTACACACATATGAGACATTCAGAAATTCTGTTTGCATCTGAACTAGAGTCAAACTTTGAATCTAAATCTAAATCGCCCACTCTTTCGTGGTATGGGCGTGGTTGTGGGTTTGGAAAGCCTTTAAAGGCCATGGAAGGGGGCGTGTTTTCTAAATGGTCAAATGCTCAGCGACCTTTTTACATTTGGAATAACAATTAGATTTAGATTTGATATTTATATTTTGGTTTAACATTTACATCTAGATTTAAGATTTGACTTTCATTCACATATAACCACATTTCTAAAAGTCTCAGATGTATGTAAATGAGCTGAATGTGAACAAAATGAACTGAAATTAGCGAAATGCGGAGAAAATGACCTAAATGTGGAAAGTATACTAGTATGAAAATGTGAGCAGCTTTTGTTCATATTTGGGAGCTCATTTTAAAGGATGGTTCAGGGGTAGCCCTGAACATCCTTTGCTACAGTCCATGGATCAGCAGAATGGGTCTACATACAAATGTTGATGGCTTTTTAAGGCGTATTTAACCAGCAGAACTTTTTTTTCATGAAAAGGTGTTTGTTTGCATGTATAGAACTTCATTTTCAGGTCATATGCTTTTTTGTGTTTTTGTACTAGACACCCAGAGGTACAGCGCTAGAGTGTGTCAAACTGGCCATAGATGTGGGTTACAGGCACTTTGACGGTGCTCTGGTGTATTTCAATGAGCACGAGGTGGGCCAAGCCATTAGAGAGAAGATCGCAGATGGAACCGTCAAAAGAGAGGACATCTTTTACTGTGGGAAGGTAATGCTCTCAATGCTTTCAGTGTCATTTGTCACTGTTTGTTTCCAATGGCTTTCCTTTTAAAATGCACTCTAATTAGCTTTCTGTTATCTTCCTCAGCTCTGGAATACCTTCCATCCACCTGAGTTGGTGAGACCAGCCCTGGAGAGGTCTCTGAAAGCCTTGAAACTGGATTATGTGGACCTCTACATTGTTGAGCTTCCCATGGCCTTCAAGGTGTCTACAGTCCTCTAAAATAGGAGCAGTTAACTTATCCTAACTTGATGATATCTACTGAGATCACAGCATTACATTTAAAGATAAAACTTACAACAGACTTTACAAATTGGACTCTCCTTGACACAAATTGCAATAGTTAAGTTGAGGCCAGTAGTTATTTAACACCACAGTAGCCAGGGCAGGTGACTGCGTTACAAATGCTAAAGCCGAGTATTGACCTTTGTGTATGTTTTAGCCTGGAAATGAGTTTTACCCTAAAGACCGAGATGGAAAGTACATCTACCACCACACAGACCTCTGCGCGACGTGGGAGGTGAGTGCCCCTGATATCCCACAGGTGTGTCCTAATGCCTCATTTTGGCTTCACACATTCGTTAGAGCCGGACTTATTGAGTAAAAAAGCTGTGAGAAGCAAATGAAAAATGATTGTAAGCTAAATTCAAAGGGATATAAAGATTTTTTTTTTATTTCATGACAAAGAATTCAACACAACTAGCAACAACATCCCAACAAAATGTCAATCGGCTCAACCTCTAACACTAAATGGTTTTTCTCAGTCACCTGAGAATATATGTTTATTTTTTCATCTTCATCACGGTTTCAAATTAACTCAAGTGTCTCCATAAGGATCACTGCTGTCAGTCAATGAAAAGTTGTGAATCTTCTCCTCCCCACAGGCTTTAGAGGCCTGCAAAGATGCCGGGCTGGTGAGGTCCCTGGGAGTTTCTAACTTCAACCGCAGGCAGCTGGAGCTGCTACTGAATAAACCCGGCCTGAAACACAAACCAGTGTCCAACCAGGTGAAACCTCCCACCCCCACCTTTTCTGTGACAGGGAAGTTTGGTATATGATGAATGAACATGTGACAAAAAAACAAAGATTAGGTGAAAAGTGGACTGTCTTTCTCTTAAAACGCATTAGAATATGGACTGTGCATCTACTGTTTGATGCACAGAGCCATTTTTCTTCATGCTCGCTCTTCTCGCCTCCCTGTTAGGTGGAATGCCATCCATATTTCACACAACCCAAGCTTCTGGAGTTCTGTCGGCAGCACGACATCGTGATTGTTGGCTACTGCCCGCTCGGCTCCTCCAGGGACGCTTCTTGGTGTGTAGTTTTCTGCGGTTGTGCGCTTTTCAAGGTCTCGGGCCTCTGTGCGAAATCTTTGAAGTGAAAGAGCCGATGCGGTCAAGTGTTTTCTTTTCTCTGCGGTATGAAATTGAAAATATAGAAAAAGTTACCTTAAAAATTGTATTTGACATCAGTATGTAGATGGTAATCGTCCCCCTAAATCTGATCTGAACAAAATAAAGAAAAGTTTGATGTGTGTGCAATGTGAGATTGAAGCATCACTGTCACATTTGGGGTAAGTCAAAATTCTAACTTTGAGAAAATCCGTCTACCTACCGTTTTATTCAATTGTGACTCTTTCAGGGTGAATCTGAAGTCTCCTCCCATGTTGGAGGATGAGTTACTGGTGTCCATTGGGAAGAAGTACAACAAGAGTAGTGCTCAGGTAGCCCTACGCTTCAACGTCCAAAGAGGAGTGGTAGTGATCCCAAAGAGCTTCAGCCTGGAGAGGATCAAACACAACTTCCAGGTAGTCGGGCTTTTTAGTTGTGTAGGCTTCGCTTTATGTTGCTAGGCTTTCTCACTTTGACTGAATCGTTACTTTTGTCATTCCAGATATTTGATTTTTCACTCACCCAGGATGAAATGAGAGCCATCGAAGCGCTGAACAAAAACATCCGCTTCGTGGAGTTGCTGATGTACGCACAAAGATATATCCGACTGGTTGTGTTTGTTTTGGGTGAATACATGTTGTTTTTTGGGGGATTCAAATTGAAATAACACCTTTTGTAAACTTTTTTTTGTACACAGGTGGAGCGATCATCCTGAGTATCCCTTTCACGATGACTATTGATATTTTCTGTGATGGAGTCTATTTTTAATACTTGAGAATTCTCCTAATAAAAGAAGGGCCATAACGGAGGAACCCTTTCTGACTCTTTCTCTCATTATTATGTTTTAATTCACCGATGCCACAGGTTTTCACTCTCAACACCAGATGGCTCTTTTTCACAGGGAATGTAAGGGACAAAACCCAGGGGGGGCTTTTGGGAGACAGCCCCATCCAGTGTTTGTACTTCTTATCTAATAACTGCTCTCTACTATTCAGGGTCGCATGAGGGAGCTGGATCCCGCATTGTTTAATCATTAAGGTTATTCAATCTTTACCCATAAGTGTCAAAGGAGTTTTCCTAATGTGATATTGAAATAAGTCACATGGTCAGTTGTTAGTGGCAACCGGTTTTTCATTAAATTAAGAAACAGTAGCAATAAGCTATCTTAACCAGACTGTCAAACCTCTTAAAAAAAGAAAGTGCATTCTCGACAGATGACATTACCGATTTCCTAAAATGCAAATGAGTTTAGTCTGAGTTAGGACAGAAAAGGTTGACGCTTGCTCTGACAGTAATGACAGTAACTCTGCCTGTATAGAGTGGGCAGCTGTTGGCTTTTGTGGATATTTATTTTTTTAGAGGCATTAAGGCACCATCTCTCGTAGCCAGGCCTCTGAGGACGAATTTCTGTGTTTTCCTGGGAGATATATTTGCATTAATGCCCTTTTTCTTTTTATAAACTGAAGGGACCTGACAGAAATGTACTTGGATGATTAGTTAGGAATCTAAAAAAATGAGAAGTTTCTCAAGCAACTTTTTAAATTTAGTTATTGGGTTTCAGTAATTGTTCTATGACTTATTTTGTTACATAAAGAAATAGCCCGGCCCCTTGGTGTAAACTAGTTTTGCAAAATGTTTGTGAGGTATGGATATATTGTCAACCCTTTATGTGCAGCTGTTTGTTCCTCTGGGTGCATTTTATTTGCCCCTCGCAGCTTTGAGTGGGAACCATCAGTCAGACTTTGACATCAGCTGGCCAGTGACCCGTGAGGTCTGTGGGTTCGGTCAGAGATAGTGTACTTGACCAGATCTGTCTCTGCACTGTTGACACAGAGTGTAATCGTCATGTACATACGTGACAGGTATGTACCTTGCCAGTTTTGCCCCAGGTTGTATGTCAAAGGTAAAGAAAAAATCCATCACGGCAGAGATGGAAGGAATAATCAGCTGCGTTTGACTTTTAAAGTGGCTCTTATTCAACGGAAGCTTACAAATGGATTTTGGTTAATCTCCTCATTACTATTTTGAGATTGTTGCAACTAACAGTGTGTTAATCATTAACCAACTCTGAGAAAATCATGCTGAGCCGCTGTGAACTCAAATCTAGCCTCTTATGTCAGGAAACCTTTTACCCCGCATGTTTACATTTCTGATTAAAGCAGAGTTTGATCCGAAGTGACAGGAGCCCCTTGGGGTACAGTTTAAGCACTGACCTGTAATAAAGATTTTTTTTTTTTCAATTTAAAAAGAAAAGGCAAAAGGAAATGAGAGGTCCAAGTCATTCCAGGCTCTCTCCGTTTGGTTCCAAATAAATCAATACGGTTAAAATAGACAAAACTGCTGCTGTCAACTTTGTTCCACAAAAGATTATAGACTATAAAAAACACAGAGAGGCCAAATAGGAGGTAAACTTTTTTTTTAATCCCCGAACTTTTGTATTCCCAGAACTGACCGGTTTGGCAGAAATGATGCAGTTAAGGATTTGACTCATTCCTGTAATTTGAATACATGCCTCCATAAGATCTTTCTCACATTCAAATATGGTGATATGAGTAACCGAGTGTCTGCGCAAGTTACAAAACTTATGGCCCTGCCATAGCTTCAAATTCCACCCTTAAACTCAAAACAGATGGCAAGGCAGACACGCAAGTTAAAATGCGATTAAATCAAGGGCAGCACAGGCACAGTTCTCTGCAATGGGACAATGTTCAGGCTTTACACATATGAGATTAAATGCAGTAAATAACCAAAATTCTAATATCTGTGGTGTTATAGCTCAGCACATGCACTGCGCACAAAGTTTTCTCAGGAATGTTTCATCAAGTTTAAAAGATTCTGAGCAATACCACATATCAAACCATTTATTCAAGACAAGGATGGCAATAAAATGTTTCAAGTTGAAGTCAAACTATGATTCGTGAGGATAATTATATGATGTTGAACAATTAAATGTGTACGCTTTTTATGAAACTCTTCAAGGTGTAAACACCAAGCCAGTGGATTGTAAAACAAGTCTGTACTCAAGCCAAAAGCTGCAGAGGAATTTAAACTAAACAAGTTGCTGATGACGTACAAGTATACATTCATGTATTCAAATGTGTGCTGGTCTTACATTTCAGTCTAAACATAAAAAGGATCCTGTTTTTACTATAAATGCATCGTCAAGAGGTCTTTGAAGAGACCTAGTTTTAAACTCTGTGGAGGTGTTAATCCTAAAGAGATAATATGCAAGACTTTGAGCTTGTTGCAGGACTTTCTGTGCTTCAAAGACCTCTTATCTTGTGGAAATTCTTTATCTCCACTTGCAGGCAATTCTGTTTTCTTTCAGCACGAGCATGCTTATTGTTCGAGAATTTAGTCTTAGATTTGACAGGGCACTTTTTTCACAAAACGTAATTGTCTGAAATTGTAGTTTGATTTGTAGATGTGATAAGTAACTTACAGAAGAAAGAAAAGAGGAAAGGAGGAAATGAGCCCCATCCTCGTAAAAAAAACCCTTTGGATTGTGTGCTTAAAACAAAACCAGTCCTCTCTGGACTCCCGTGGTGAGAAAACGCTCTGAATGAGCAGCTGGGTGTGCGAGGAGCAAATCTGGTCTAGGAATAAAGACTCCTCTACGGGGGCTGAATTAGGGGATGTGTTCACGGCCCGGGCTTCATGAAGATGGTGTAAAATCTTAATGACCATCGGTTGGAAAAGGTGTCTGAAATATCACCGTGAATCCTCTGCACCAGTTGTTCAGAACAGTCTACATTTAGGTCTTTTTTCCAGAGCAACTTCGACCACGTTCAACATCAGTCCCGTGTGCATTTACACTGGACACATGTCACACAGGAGGTTTCAAAAGCAGGTCCACTTATGTTCAATCTGCGGTAGTTTTCTGTGCTAACCAAGGGAGAAGGAGCGTGTCAAAAAGTTATGCAATCAGCCCAAAGCATTGAGGCGACAGAGACCTCTAGTGTGTGTGTGTGTGTGTATGTGTGTGTGTGGGGGGGTGTCTGAATGGATGTAGAGGGTGGGAGTGTCTCCAACAAGGGGCAAAGTGAAGGGAAAATTTCAATGTAGGCTGCACCAAAGTTTTGAGTTCCTCAGATCTCCTCCCCTGCATGCTTGTTATATAGTGAAACCTGAACCGGTAACTGGGCTATATTGACGCTTCACTCTCCTGTGGAAACTGCCATTTCAGAACATTATGAAAGGTGAGTGCCTTTTCCGTCTCCGTAGGATACTTTTATACAGCAAAACACGAGTGGTGAATTGATTGCTGCTCATCTTGAGACACCGGAAATGTTGTTTTGTTTTTGTTTTTCAAATTTGAGGTGACTTGTTGCTTGTAAAAGCTCACTTAAATCCAGTGTTTAAAAAGGAATGCCTGAGCATTGCAATTATCAGCACAAAAGATTATCAGTACTTTCTTTTTGAATCAGCTCTAAATTCAAATAATCAAAGTGTGCCAAATTTTAGGTCAAAACCTTGCTTACATGTTTTATTTTCTTTACATTTAATTAATTGTGTGCTGAAAATCTTTCTGTTGACAAGCAGATTTAATTCTTCCTGATGTGCTTGTGGTCAGAGACAAGAGCTTTATGCACAGAATATATGTCTTCTTCACCTTGAAAGAACAAAAATGAAGACAAAGTCAGCTTGTTTACCCAGAAAAGGACGTTTTTTGTTTTTTTTTACCTTTATGATCTCTATGATCTAAATGTATATGCATGTTTATTTGTATTTAGCTAGACAGGGCTGACTAATCCTAGCTTCTGTCTATTCTTATAATTTGAAACTCTGAATCAGATAAGATCACGTGTAGTGCTGATAACTTGATATTGCATAACTCTTCCCCAGCTTTGAGGGCGTCTGAGAATGAGGCATTGTGAAAATGTAACTGGGGTTCACGTGTCAGAGGAACCTGATGACTGCCTTTGTAAACCAGATGCCACATAAGCCCAAAAGACTGGGTGACAATTGTCTGGAACCACCAGACTCTTGTTCCTCCATGAAACTGGCTGGTATAACTACCTTTTTCAGTTATTTTCCATTTGCACCCCATTCCTGAAATGGTCTTGGTCCCCACCCTCTTACCGTCATAATTCAAACAGCAACATGCAGCTACAAGCACAGTAACTTATTTTCCCTTGAGGACATGGCAGGTTCCTCACTAAATTATTTGACAAGGCATACCCTGAACCCAACAAAAAAGCTCGACCAATTGATTTAAACCTTTTTTTCATATACTCGGAAAAAGTTCTTCCGTCTGCATTGTGATCCAACAACACTTTCCCAAGAACCAACGACACTTTTCCAAGAACTTTTCCCTTCTCTTCTTTGACGTCACTCAGAGTGCAACGGGATTTATCACAACAACACATTCTAAGAAATGGGTGGGGGGACAAAAACTAAGTGAAGAGTTTTTTTCTTTTCTCACAACTTGCAGTGAGAACAGACTGCATGCTCACCCAACATTTTTCTCCCAATCCAGCGTTCCTTACCGACAAGGGAGTGAAAGTGTTTGCATCTTTCCCTGCACAAATACACTTCAAATGTCAAATGCGTGGGTCACTATCTTGCAATCTCATCTTGCAGATGAGTTGATTAAGTCATTTAAAGCGGGTACGCATCAAAGACAGTTCAGGGACTGCTGTGTATCTCAATGGTTGAGGAAGAAATGTCTCGTTAAAGTTTGTGTTACCGTGAAGCTGCGACCACAGGTGAAGTGGGCGGGTAGATATTTCTGGTTGATTGACCCTTCTTGTCCACCTTTTCACAAATCTTTGTCAACAATGTGTTAAATATCGCGTCTCCTATATTCATATGTTGCCACGTTAACCAGGGAAGCCAGTCAGTCAATCAGTGGGTCATTCTGTCGGTCACTTCCTCTCTCCCACACTTTGTCTGTGTGTCCATAGTTAGTAGGTGTGTATCCGGATAAAGCTGGTTGAGGTAATTTCTTGTCAGGGAGTATTTTTGCATGGTGTGTCTCTTCTCCAATGCCCTGCCTAAAAGGTGAAAACCCTTTTTTATGAACCTGATTGTGTTACCGTAAATGACGATGACAAATAGGTCCACCTTTGACAACGGCGTCTTTTGAAGTGCGTTCCTCGGTTCAGTGAAAGACTGTGAAAAAGTGGGAGAAAGCAGGAGCTGGCTGTGCGGCCAGAGAGGACTGTCATTTGCCAGCAACAAAAGCAAGGGGCTGCTCTCCTTTTTTGTTGCACTAAGCCTCCATTCCCACCAACTGCCCTTCAGAAAACAAGGAACTCTATTTTTACCACATTTTGGCTCCCGCTCTGGAGATTTTGCCCCCTAAAACGGGTCCAGTTTCCAGCCCCATGCGCGAACCACATACAAAGTCAGGCTTGTGCTCGACCCCTTCACTCTGTCAGCAGGAGCACATTCCTTAAGGTGGCTTCACACGAGACATGGGAATAGGTGGAATTTCCATCCCATGTGTTGAAGTCATAGCAAACTCACAGTGAGGCAGGTTCACACAAAGAAAACTTAATATTTATTTTCAGGTGGTTGAACATTTGAAATATGTTCGGCTGCATTCTAGTCACTGTGTTAGATAAACTTTTTTTTTTTTAGTAAACAGCTGACCAGTCCCTTTGAAATTGGTCTGCAGCACTGACCACAATGTGTCACGGGGAGGAAAGAGGGGCAATAGAGGGGCCGGCGAGGTGGCCCTTAATGCAACTTGACAGGAGTGAGCACAGTCAGTGAGCTGTCTGTTTCCTCCACAGAGGGAAATTCATTCAGCAGCAATGCCCCCGAACAGGCCCTGGCAGAGGGGCTGACCGGCTTCAAACGCAGTCACGTAACCTCAAGCCAATGCTGACCTCTTCCGAGGCAAAGACAAAGCTCATAAAGACAAAAACACGCTTATCTAGACCAATGAATATACAAAGAGAACGCTTCTGGAGAGCTAGCCAAGGTGCTGAAATTAGTTTTATCTTGGAAAATGTCTCTGGCATGCTTACATGTAATATTCCAACTTGACTGTTGCTGCTCTTTTGACAGGGGAAAGCGTTTCTCCCTCATTTGGGTTAGGATGGTAAAAGATCTGGATTTGATTCTTAGCGTGACATTCGCATGGCCCTGTGAGCCCACCGCATGCTACGAGATGACTAGATAATTCATTCAGAGAAGGGAAGAGCATACTTGGCTGAGAGCTTTTCATTGGGGAGTTTGCGTGTCCTCCCCGTGTGTACACGCTACTCTTTCTTCTTCGAACAATAAAAAAACAAAAACACGCGAGGTCCATTGGAGACTCTAAATTGCTTTTGGGAGTGAGTGTGACCGTGCAATGGTTGTCTGTCTCGTTCATCTCTGCGTGGCCCTGTGATGGACTGGTGACCTGTCCAGGGTATCCCCCACCTCTTGCCCAATGACTGCTGGGATTGGCTCCAGCCGCCCCCTCTCCTCCTCTCGTGACCCAGAATTGGAATAAGCGGGTATTGAAAATGGATGGATGGATGGAAGAAAACACTTGTGTGCTTGTCATCTTAAACAGGCCGGTAAGTCAACAGGAGAAAAGGGAAATGTGCACGTTTCATGATCAAACTTTCCTATAGAGGCAGAGGGATGCGTAAAGTTCTTGTGGAACTGAATTCTTAATGTGAATTCAGTTGACTGAATTTACAAACACATTGTGGAATGGCTGACTCATCCACCTGATTTTGGGTTAATTGAGCAGCCTTTATCTTTCATAAAACATGATATAAAGGTAGACAGACCCTGAAACAAAATAATCATCTGGTTGTGGAACTGAATTGCAGATGTCAGTCAATCCCGGAAGTACTACAGACAAAATCATCACTGCTAAAATTAGATTAGATTAACCGTGTTTTTTGTGTGTGCCTGAGTGTCTGAAACGTTTCTCAACCAAATTTATCATTTCATGAGCCCACAAGAATAATTTTGAGGCTGCTTTATAGATGAAGGCATGTACTGGAGTGAGAGAACTGATATAATTGTTTCTTTAATATTTTAAAACCAGAACTATTACCAGGTACAGTTTCAACCTACTAAATCAGGTAACGTTTCAGATTTTTACTCTAATTTTATGGCCAGAACAAGTTTAATTCAAGTTCATCCAGAAGTGATGAAACAATAAAATAGCTGGATGTTTATTCAGTTTTGAGCATGTCCTCTTATTTAATCAAAGTTAAGTCATTCCACAGCTTGTATTTGCTTTTGTCTGTATTTTAATTTGTTTTTTTTTTTAATCTTTTTTCATTCTTTCTTCACTCTTATGCTGTCCGATCTTACTCTTAGGTCACACAGGAGATGTGGAGAACATGTCCAAAGTTGAGCCCTCCAATGGGCACAACAGGCCTTTGGACATCGTGCCCAGCACTGATGAGAAGATGATAGACAGGGGTCAGTGGGGAAACAAGATCGAGTTTGTTCTGTCAGTGGCTGGAGAAATTATAGGCCTGGGAAATGTCTGGCGTTTCCCCTATCTCTGTTATAAGAATGGAGGGGGTGAGTCCAGAGAGCCTTCTTTCTCTCAATTTCTCTCTCTATACACATATGTATACACATGTACATACATGTGCGTGTTTGGTGTATTAGAAGGTTCTCAGAGGTTCTTCATCTTAAATGTCTTTGTGGGTTTTCCCTTTCATCTGTACAGGGGCCTTTTTTATACCATACCTCATCTTCTTGTTTGCTTGTGGAATCCCCGTCTTCTTCCTGGAAACGGCTTTGGGTCAGTACACCAGCGAAGGAGGCATCACTTGCTGGAGGAAGATCTGCCCCTTATTTGAGGGTAATCTATCTTTCTTTTAGAGCTGATTTACTGATTTTTAAATGGCCCGGTGTGAATATCCCTTCAATAAAGCAAAGGTGTTCAACCGAAGTTTATTTGTGAGGTATCAAATTCATTATGTTGAAACAGTGAAGGAAAGATTTAATGAGTCAAAGCATGGAGTTTTTTTTATAAAACGACGAGCCACATCACAGAAGTTTACAAAAAATCAATTTAAGAAATGATATCGCTTGTTCGTGTTTTACACATCTGTACATAAGTGGAGTGGTGTATTGATACTTCTGAATGATTGAATTTGTGAAAAACAAAATATAAAGTTTGTTAAGATCTGCGTGTGGTGGATACCCGGTTCATCCCGTGAATGCAAATGCTCCCTTTCTTTTCTGTTGTCTTTCAGGAGTGGGTTATGCCACCCAGGTCATTGTCGCTCTGCTGAACATCTATTACATTGTCGTTTTGGCCTGGGCCATCTTCTTTCTGTCCAACTCCTTCACTTGGGATCTACCCTGGGCAAGCTGCAACAACACATGGAACACCGGTGAGACACTTAAATGTCAAACAGGTTTGCTACAGGCAGGTTTCATGAAAGCCCCTTTGTCTTACTTTGGAGTGTCTCTGTTCTCGAGCGCTTCATTTAATCAGGTCCATACTTGTTCCAGGTTGTATGAACTGTTACTTTGTAGAGGCCACAACATTTATTTAAAGACTCATTAATGTTCTCGTCCCTTGCTGATATTTATCATTCGATGAGCTTAATAATTAGGAATGGTCAAATGGCTCAATCATGAACACAGATCTAAACATCCTTTAGCCTGCTAGCATGCAGCTTACATTCAGTCCTCAAAGGAAAGTAAGGTCTCAGAATGCGAAACAGGCTGCAAACCTTGAAAAAAAACCTGTGCCCACTGTGTTCAAGGCCTCAACCAAAACTGAATGTTCCCTTCATCGTTTCATTTATTCATAGTTTTGTTTTATTTCAAGGGAGCGAGTGTTCCTGCAGCACTTTACTTTGTCTCAGCGGTGACATTTCTTCTCCCGCCTGAGTGTAACTTGGAAACCTCGGAGAAAGCCTGGATTTCTTCACACGATTGAATGTGCTTTTGTTTATTCTTCATTCAAGATTCCTGTATGGCATTTCAGAGGGGGAATAGCTCCATCAAGCCCCATGAGAACGCCACCTCTCCTGTCATTGAGTTCTGGGAGTAAGAGCCTTTTTGTTTACCCATGTTCTCAAGACACTGTAAACGCCAGAAAATGAAAGAAATCTCCATCAGAAACTATTCCATCTGGTTGTTTTTGTCGATTACAAATCTAATGATTTGAAACAGAGGATGAGACGGTTCTGACATTTGTTCCGTGTGTGCACTCAGGCGCAAAGTGCTGAGAATTTCTTCAGGTATCGACCACATCGGCTCTCTGAACTGGGATCTGGTTCTTTGTCTGGCCGTTGCATGGGTCATCTGCTACTTCTGTATCTGGAAGGGAGTCAAATCCACTGGCAAGGTGAAAATGTCCCCCGAACAGAGGACAACAAAAGAATATCTTTAGCTGTTTTGTTCATTAGGCAGTTTTTCCACCGTGTTCCTTCTAGGTTAAAAATCCTAAAATCCGTAATGAGGTTTCCTTTGCATTAAATTAACCTTGAACTTGATTATTTGATTGGCAAATATACGGCAAAATGATGATGGTGGTTTCTTCTCTTGCAGGTGGTTTATTTTACGGCCACATTCCCTTATGTAATGCTAGTGATCCTGCTGATCAGAGGGGTCACCCTTCCGGGCGCCTCCAGGGGAATCCACTTCTACCTTTACCCGGACTTGGGACGGCTGTCTGATCCACAGGTCAGTTGAAAAAAATTCAAACCTGCCCACAAATTTACACATTTCACTCATGCTGGGTGCTCAAATTTAGGAAAAAAAACTAGCAAAAGTATCAGGCATTAATGTCCATGTGCCTTTTAATAGTTTGCAAAGATACAAAATAAGCTATCTGTGAAGACTCTGTCATCCAGGTCATGGCCAAGCTCGGTCAAGCATGGTCCAGCCAGTTGCCTAACTTAACTTTCCAAGCTTTAAAGCATAAACTCAAACCAGGTCACTTGCTTTACACATCTAGATCAAGCAAATACATTCAGAGCAATACATCCAAACTTCCACTTCCTATTTGGCCTTATTATTTATTTGAAAATTGTTTCAGGCCACACACCAACATATCCAAAGTGATCAGACATGACCAGACAATCTTGAATCTTGCACAGCATTTGTTTGCAGTTGTTTTTTTTGCTCTTACCTCCATCCTCAAATTTAGTGTTAGTTGATAAAAACTCAATCTTATGCGCTATGGTCACTGATGCCCCCAAAACCTCCTCTTCATGCATGAAAATCTTAAACCCCCCCCCCCCCCCCCCCGTTCCCCCCTCCTTCTTCCTTTCCTCTCAGGGGATGAATAAGAACCCCATGTGTGCTGGCCAAGTCAAGCTATGCTGGTGGAATCTGTGTCTTGGGAGTATCTGCCTTTGTGTGATGTTGTGTCCAGCGCTTGGGCTGTGTGTTGGACCCCCAGTCAATCAGATCCTCAGTCCTGGCTGCCAACATGCTCCAGTGCTCTGGGAACTCTTTAACAGAACTGAAAGAAGGAAAAAAAAAAAGACTAATTAGAATTTTAAAATGCGAGGGAGAGATTTTTTCTTTTTTTTTTAAAGCGCTGCACTTTATGTTTCAAAGGGTGACGGTGAGGTTAAAGGTTTTTCTAGGAAGCTTGACTTGGATGTCAGTCAGTTCTGTGCCCTGAGGAAAGAGAATGGGGCACGACACCCTATCAGCCCTGCAGTGTTGCAGAGTTCAAAAGAGCCGCTCTCAAACTGACTGATGGCAGTGATGAATCTTGTACACATTTCACAACTAACTCTCCCTAGGGTGTATCCGTGCTTCAAGTAAGTAACGTTTGACAGTTAAAAACACATCACTGAATCAGAAATGTGTTTGCTGCTGGTGTGAGGTTTAGTGATTGGAATTTTCCCCTCTTTCCAAATTTGTTCCCTTTTTTTTTAAAGGTATGGATGGACGCTGGAACGCAGATTTTCTTCTCTTATGCCATTTGTCTGGGTTGCCTCACCGCCTTGGGAAGTTATAACAAATACAACAATAACTGCTACAGGTAATGGCTTGTGTTGTAAAATTCGAATCATCATTAACTGCACACCAAATGCCTCCAAAGAAAAGATAACCACTTTTTTACATATAGACCTCACACATTAATTAGTTCCACAGCCTAGATGGGGGCACTAGTCTAAGTCCATTACCATGTGCTTTTCCTAACTGGAATATCGTATTGTTTGTGTTATTTCCAGGGATTGTCTGTCCCTCTGCTTCCTGAACAGCGGCACCAGTTTTGTTGCTGGCTTCGCCATCTTCTCCATCCTTGGCTTCATGTCCTTTGAGCAAGATGTGCCCATATCTGAAGTGGCGGAATCTGGTTTGTCTTTCTTTTATCACGTACACAATTTCTCAAGGGAAAACGTAATATTTTGGCCCTTCACTTTGGGCACAGCTAGAGTTTTGAGTTTTCTTGGTTACAATAAAGGTATTTTGTCCATATTTCAAGAACAGTCCATGATATAGTACATTAACATGCATTTTAGGGCACAGCTCTGAGCGTATTGCCAGTAACTTTTTATCTTTGCTTTGATAAGTGGATCTGCTTAATACATCAATGGGATCTGTGTTTTAGGTCCAGGTTTGGCCTTCATTGCATATCCTCGTGCTGTGTCCATGATGCCATTTTCACCTCTATGGGCCTGTTGCTTCTTCATTATGATTGTCTTTTTGGGACTAGACAGTCAGGTGAGCACAGCATAAATTCCCTAAATCGCACACAAAAGAATATCTTCCTTTGTCATAGCTGCTCTTCAAATGGTCAGTTTAGCAAACACAAAAATATAAAGATAATGTTTTCTTCTTAATTGCTTCTTCCCCTTGCCAGTTTGTGTGTGTGGAGAGCCTTGTGACAGCCATGGTGGACATGTATCCCTCCGTCTTCCGCCGTAAAAACCGCAGGGAGCTCTTCATCCTGGCAATTGCTGTGGTGTCCTTCTTCATGGGGCTCATCATGCTTACAGAGGTTTGTATCAGCACGGCACAACAAACAAATCATGCTGCTCTGACTGTTCAAAAGCCAAGGGCTCAGGGTGAAACTGAAAAGTAAATTACCACATTTTTACAGGAGAGAGGCAGAAAACCTCAAATGGATATAGACCTGAAATGAGAGGGGCCTCAAAGTTTACTTCCAGGGATATATTTTATTGGCTCTGATATTTTAGCCTGACTTGAGGCAAGAATTCTGTCAAGCTGACATGGCTCTGATCTGTTTTTTGCCCACAGGGAGGCATGTACATCTTCCAGCTCTTTGACTACTATGCTGCCAGTGGAATGTGTTTGCTTTTTGTGGCTATTTTTGAGACAGGTTGCATTGCTTGGATTTATGGTGAGTACATCACTAAAGCCGATAATTCCACAGGTATACCTTGAGAAGCTGTGGTTAGCGCATGAAATAAATGACAGGTAGATACTGGCACTTGTCTCCACTGCATCTTCATTTTCTCTCTGGTCACAGGAGCGGATCGTTTCTATGACAACATTGAGGATATGATTGGCTATCGACCCAGCCCTGTCATCAAATACTGCTGGCTGATCTTCACCCCGGCCACGTGCTTTGTGGGTTTTAATTCTTATCCAGCATTCACACTTTCACACTACTCTTCTTAAAGAGGAGCAGCCTCTGCTGGTCAGGATTAGATATGCAGTCTAATTTGCTAAGTACCTCCAATGATCAAATGCCCCCTTATCTATGTACTGGATAAACTAAAGGGGTAAAATTGATATGATTTCAAATATAACATATCATGATTGTCAACTATGGTTTTAACCCTCTTGGAATCATAACATATCCTTCTCTGTCTCTCAGGGAACCTTTGCCTTTTCTTTGATTAAGTACTCACCTCTGAAGTACAACAATGAGTACGTGTACCCGTGGTGGGGCCACGGGATTGGCTGGATTCTGGCTCTGTCATCCATGCTCTGCATCCCTCTCTGGGTGGCAGGAAAACTCTACTACACCCCAGGAACCCTGAGAGAAGTAAGCATTTAAGTGTGTGTCATTGCTTGCAGGCAGTCAGAAAAACTACAATAGCACCTTGAATAATTTTCATAGACAATTGATACGAAGGTTGAAAATATAATGATGAAATGATAGTCAAGGTGTGAGATAACCATAGACTGCACCAGGAGCTGGGTAGCATGTTGGATTAGGTATGGCCAGATCTTTCTTATCTTTATTAGTGTGAAGCGACAAGATAAAGAAACGGAGGTAACATGATCTTTAAAGGTCAGCTTGTCATCAATCACGACACCCAAGTATCTTGCTGCCTTTGATGGATTCAGAGACAACGATCCAGTCTGGATGTGAAAATTGTGGTGTATGGTTGGTTTGGCAGGAAAAACAGGCAGTTCAGTTTTTGCGAGATTCAGTTGGCGGCGATGGGCTTTCATCCATTTTGATATGTCAGAGAGACAGTCTGAGATGCGTGCTGAGACGGTGTGGCCATCAGGTGGATATGACAGATAGAGCTGAATGTTGTCAGCATAACAGTGGTTTGAGAAACCATGTGATTGAATGATGTGGCTCAGCGTGGTGGTGTATATGGCGAAGAGAAGAGGTCCCAGTACTGAACCTTGAGGAACCCCTGTGGCAAGATGGTGCACTGCAGAAGTGCGACCAAGCCAGGGTACTTTGAATGATCGACCAGTGAGGTACGATTCAAACCCGGAGTGCGCTCTCCCTGTGATTCCCATGCTGAAAGTATAGACAGAAGGAGGTCATGATTGACTGTGTCGAATGCAGCTGATAAGTCAAGCAGGATAAGTACTGTGGACTGTACTTTTTCAGGGGAGTGGCCATTTTTTAACCCAGATTTGTTTGTATCAAGGAGATTGCTTAAGCAGAACAGACTCAGAATTTAAGCAGAATAGATCAGATCCAGACAGGCACGCAAGGTTGGTGCAGACAATCGTCTTGCTCTTGTCCGTCACACTTGCTTTGTTTCAAGTAGAGCGTTAAGGTTTCCATCACAGAGTCTGTCACCAAATGCCTCATATTTCCATTGTTTTGATCTCTACCACCCGCAGCGCCTCACTTTTTTGACCACTCCTTCCCCCGACCTACCAAAGACGAAGCAGGAGCAGGAGAGGCTGCTGGCCATTTACGCAGCAGAGGGGGACGGCCTCCAGCAGAAAGCTCTTCCCACTAAGGACGGCTACTTCCCTGTCGCCGAAAAGGAGTCTCATTGCTAGAGACCCGGGGGATGGAGTCTCGCGGAAGTCAAAGGTCACTCCTCAGTTTTGACACTTTCTCTCGGTAATACCTCACCAGACAAGGTGCTGAAATAAGCGCAGATCCAGACTTCCAGAGGCACCCAACCTTCAACGGCCTTCTTGCTGCTGGAGCCTTCTTCCTTGAACGGTGCCTTCAAACTCAGATTTACATCCTCCTTTGGAGAGCTGGCTAACACAGGAAAGAGTAATATGTACGTTTGAAAAAGTGACCACTGTGAGGGCGCGGTGGCAAGTCATTTAAATTTGCATTTGTTTGCTTTCTAAGGAAGCATTTTCATCTGTTATGGACATCTCTAATGTTCAATTAGTCTTGATGATCTCAAGTCACTTTCTTGGTTCTAACTACAGCGCCTTCAGCAGATGGAGCGCAGGAGATGTCCCACCACTGCGCAGGCGTAAAGGCTAACCCGAATAACCCACTTGTGTTTAACTGAGCCCTTCTAATGAGTGCAGTGCGCGCTTACACTCACACCTCACCCTGACCAGAACTTTTTTTGTTGTACAGTGGAAAAAAAACTTCACCTCAGGATGTTAAAGTTCCTGTGTAAAACTATAAAGACATAACCAATCTTTGAGAGTGCTGGCGTTTTGTTGTAAATGTACATTAAGCTTGTTTCGTTTCAGTTACGTTTTGCGTTTTTTGTTTCACATTAATTGTCGGGGACAGGGGGCTGTGCCTGTGAGAACAGCAAGTGAGTTTACAGTTCAAAGACCTGTTATCAGTGCATAACCTAAGGTTCGAAATGAGATCCCCGTCCTCCTCCTGCCACATCCAGGTATACGCATGTTTAGTTCATTGGTGTGCCTAAATTGACTTATGTGAATGTGTGCATGGCTGTGTGTCTCTTTTGATTCTGCATGGCCCTGTGATAAACCCTCTCGCCTAATGACAGGTGGGATATGCTCCAGCCCCCCCACCCAGACGACACTGAACCGGATTAAGTGGGAAACTGGAAGGATGGATGAATCAGTATTTTTCAACCTACTTTAACCTTTTCTTTTTTCAGTTTTTTTTCCTTTGGGCTGTCTTTTGATGTTGACTTGTTTGTAATTCTGCTGGGTTGCCTAGGTTGTGTCTAATGCACTGAAACGTCTTGTTTGACATTCAAAAGGACACTGAACAGTACTTTCTTGATATGAACGGCAGCGGCTGGATGAAGGGTTTCATTCCAATGAAAGAGCATCTAGCTTGTCATCTTTTTCTGCTGTGAACAAGGGGCTTCAATTTAATTCTTTTTTTTGTAAAGTGGGGAGCAATGTATGATCAGTAATTACTGATACAGAACACTTTGGGATAAATAACTTTTCTATGTTTTTTTGTGACTGAATAAAGTTACCTTAATTTGAGAGGTGTGTTTTGTGTTTTGTGGGATTTTATTAACTGATCTTTTTGGTGAAAACATAAAGAAAAACATGGATATTTTTGCAGTTAATTCCTCTTTGAGAACCATATCATAGATTTAAGAAGCATAGAATTGCAGTCATGCAGTCTTTGTGCAATATACTAGTCTGAGAATTGTATATGTATGTCTTCATTTGACACAGATGAAATTAGAAAGAAAAAAACATTCACAAGGAAAAAGGCACCATTTATTATGTCATGCTCCTGTTAAAAGGCAATGGTGATAGAAACAGTTACTAATCCACAAACCAATTAGCTCTGAAGGTAAAATTGGAAATGTGAAACTAACATAAAACGCATCGTTGCAAAAAAAAAAAAAA
The DNA here is from genome assembly GCA_013363375.1 of Menidia beryllina. Taxonomy (NCBI): domain Eukaryota; kingdom Metazoa; phylum Chordata; class Actinopteri; order Atheriniformes; family Atherinopsidae; genus Menidia; species Menidia beryllina. The sequence goes on from JABUIW010000072.1 coordinate 8,841,071, forward strand.
ACATAAAAAATGGATTAAACCTGAAACAATCCAAGATATAATGTAAAAGTGTGGAATTGTGACAAAATCTCAGAGGTGGGATGCATTTTGTTGTTCCTGGATAAAAAACAGTGAAAGTAGGGAATTGTTGTCTTTTTTACTTGAAGCCACCTTCCATAAAAAAACAAAGGAGTAATTCATAATTAAATATGAAACCATTTTTAATGCCAGAAATTGTTTTCCCATGAATTTTTCTGTTTTGCAGATTGACATTTAGTCTTTTTTTTCTCAAATCAATTGACGTCTTTTACAAATGTATGATCCTCCAGCAGGGGGCGCTGCAGACATTTTTGTCTGCCCATCACTGTTTACGGAAGTCCTCGTGACGTGTCACTGTCCACCGAGGCATTGTGGGAAGGAAAGTAGAGCTGACACGGCCGCCGATAGCCGACAGCTCAATTTAGCTAATATCTTCGACTTGTGACCGCTTTTCGGAGCTAGAAACTTCCAGTAACGATGCTACTTTGCGGAGCTACTGCCGTTGGGCTTTAGAGGGGGCGAACGTATGCCGGTGTCATCGCTGCCCTCCTGCGCACAGGCGCCCGAAGCCGAGAAGTGGGGTACAGTGTCCATGGACCGCGGCGAATTTGTTTTCTTTTCCGAGGGAGACGCATAAAGTAGCAACGGATTACAACCCCCGCGGTGAATGGGTGGGGGGGAACAGCGCTCCCGCATTCCCTAACGTGTAAAGTTTCGTAAAGATTTCCGTCGCAGACGCTGTCAAAGATGTCGACCAGCAGCCCCGAAGCGGTGAAGAAATTGCTGGAGAACATGCAGACGGACCTGCGGTCTCTCTCCATGGAGTGCAAGAAGAAATTCCCTCCTGTCAAAGAGGTTAGCCGGCTAGTTAGCTTAAACGAGCCGTTTCTGTAGTGTTTTGCACCCTGTCCCGGCTGTGAATATTAAGCCTTTTGGTTAAAAAATATATATTTACGCCGGTCCTCCCCGCCTTTAGCCCGTTTGTCCACCAGGCCTTTTTCTCTGCTACCTGCTGAGTTTCCCCAAGTTGTCCCCAGACCATGCATGTGAATGAAAAGTTTTGTTTACTGTCGGCCCTCCACCATGGTCGCTTGCTTCCAATGGAGGAGGGGTTCACAGGTGTTCGGCGGTTTGTCACGCCGTGTGTTTTTAGGGAGAAAGCAGACAGGTTCTCCACTTGTTTCCTGTGGTGTCTGCATACCAGTAAAAAGCCATTTGAGGCGACTGTGACTGAGAATGTTGGTTTGTGCTCCTTATGACCAGGTTTACGTATTTTCTCTCAGCTTTGCTTTAGGTTGGAGTGAAAAAACCAATTGATAGCACAAACCAAAGACAGCTGCACCATACCAGGAAGTTTTATTCTTTATATTCACAGAATCAGCCCTGAGATTTCCCCTCGGTCCATTGCAGCCTAGAATGCCTGGCAAAGGTTTTTCTCATGGCTGCTTGTCAGATTTGCACATTTGAAAACCCAACTGTTGAATTTGTTTCAGTTTGTTCGTGCCACATGTTTGGACTGAACTGTTTCTGTATACCAGCATTCCTGTATTTAAAGCATTCTTCCGTTGATCAAGCTGTTTTCTCTCATAATCCCGACCGAGTCCAGCCTGCTCCTGCTTGCGAAACGCAGGGAGGATCTCTGTGTTTAGCAAAGCTGAAGATCCCTCAGAGGGTTACCTGGGCAGGACCCGTCTGGATGAGACATCAGTATTGCAGGTTTTTATGACACAAGCTCAATCTCAACAAGGAAAGAAACATCAAAGGGGTGGCCACAGAAATGCATGACGGCATCTCCGAATGCAGCTCCTCTCCTGAGCCTGGGGTCATAGACAGCTGACCGTCTTTTAGGAGTTCACTATGCTGTCAGTGACTGGATACTGTGAAGGCCAGGAGGCAGCAAAGCAGCCCCAGTTCCACCTCCTCCCAGTCAGGAGGAGGTTTTGGTCCTGAAGTCGGCCTCATTCCTTCAGATAACGCTGATCATCCCTCTCAGCATTGTTGAGATATGCTATGGAAATGTGTATTTGAAAAGCACAGAACTGATGCTGACAAGCTATCATGAATATTAAGATGAAGAAACTGTCTGCTGGGTGTCATTGTGTCGTACTTCTATGTGACCTGATGAATTTTGGGGCGTCGCGCTGGCTCCCTGTACCTGACACCCTCTGCCAAACCCTCCAGACAATCAGACGGGGCTCTCTCGGCTGACCGAATCGCTGTGCGGTGCGTTTGAGGGCCTTGAAGACAATCTATACGAGCTTTGTTTGACTGTGAGGCGCGCGAGTACGCTAAGTTTCCAGAAGTCTGGTGTCGGCACGGCGTCTGCTGGGGCCAGCCAGTAGCAGCCGAAGAAAAAAGCTGTGCTTTTGTTGACCTCTGTGAATCAGTGTTAAGATTTTCCATCATGGGTGTGTTTCACAACGTGTATGGGGGGGTGTGTCGGCCCCTCCTGTGATGCTCGGGATGACTTGCTGCTCTGTTGGTGCCAGCTGAGTGACTGTGTGACTGCGTGTGAGGACCCAGAAGCACAAGGAGGGTCATTGTACGGACGTGCGTGCGTGCGTGCGTCCTCTGCCTCGGTCCCGGCTCTGGGGGGGACCCGCGCTCGCAAACATCTGGACGCCTTGTGTTGTCCTGAGGCGCGTCAAACGTTACGCAATCATCTGGGCTGATGTCACACGACACCAGCCGCAAGGAAACCGCGACTGAGTGGAAATTTGATGCTATTCTGTGGTTAAACACACGCAAGACGGCCAGGCGTTTTCCTAATTCAGCTGGTACAGGCTGGAGTTTCTTCACTCTTAAGAAGTTGCCCGTTTGCCCAAACATTAACAGTGTTGTTTGGCTTTTGTGGCCATAGAAACGTCAGTCAGCCAGCTCAGCAGGGACGTGCGTACTCCGGTCCGAGCGCTGAATAAAAGCCGCTTTAAAATGAGAAGCGACCCCTGGCTTAGCCAGGGCTCCCACTTCCTTTGTGTTCCCCCGCCCCGGTGTTTGAAAGTGATATGCGTGGCAGCCAGCCACCGCGGGCTGTGGGGGAAAAAAACAAACAAACAGCTCATCTCACATCTGTTGCCCGCTCTCCGGTGTGTCTCTGCTGGGCTTGGATCGGCCTTTTCCGAGCCTTTTTTGGGAGCTTTCCCGGGATGTCTGTCGGCCGCTGCTATTTTCTCTTATCTCCATGTTCTTTAGGTCTTAGGTCAGACAAGAAGTCATTTAAGACGTCATCACTAATCAGTGTGCGAGCATTATGAAGAAAGAGACAGTTTCAGCTTCTTTTTCCCAGAAAATCCTCTGTCTGCTGCAGCAATTTTTCCTCTCATGACATTTAATCACGGCCAGCGCCAAAGAAAGAGTCTGCAGCACAATGCAAAGAAACGGCACCAGAGCTTGGCTCTTTCTGAGGGAGAACGTCTCCAGACCTTTCTTCGCCCTCCTGCCCAGGTGCCCTCAGCTCGTTCATGTCCTGCTGGCTAAATGTTGCTTCGTGTTTCGGGAATGCCGGTACGAAAAAAAAAAAGATAAGAAAAAGCCCATTAGCTAAATTCCTCCACAGTTCACGTGGGCCCAGCAGAAACTGTGGACGGTGGCGCGGTGCGACGCTTGTGAAACACCAGAGCTGCTTTGCAAGCGTGGGGTCAGTTCTGCTTTTGGGTCTTCCAAAACTAACAAGTCTGCCGATAAGAGCTTAAATTAGCGAACCCAATCTCCATTCACATGGTTCTGTGGCACCTCTACAGAGGAGACGCACGTAACCTGACCCCCACATTTTCCTCTACGGGGGATGACTTTTAAAAAAAAGTTCAAAAGGTGAAATGAACCGTTCAGATTTGCAGTGAACTGCTGTGTCAGCACATCCAGAACTGTGAGCTGTGTCTGTCGTTTTGTGTTTTTTTGGGCAAAGGACGCCGCAGACGTTTCATTAGGACTTGTGAAATTGTGTCACCGTCTGAGAAAGCGTATCTGAGCACTTCTCTCTCTCTCTGTCTCTGTCTCTGTCTCGTTGCTCGGAACTCGCGGCGGTTCAGAGCAGTTTTTTTTTTATCTGGGAGGAAACTTCGCAAGGCGCCGTGGGGGTCAGTGAGCCAAGAACAGCCTTCGTGATGAGTCCCCTCCCGCCGTCTGCTGTCGCTTGGTAACCAAGTCGTCCCTCACCGGGGGGGGCTTGACCTCGCGATAGCAAGGCGGGACGGGACGGTCAGCACGGTGGCCAAATGTCACAGTCACCTCCTTCAAAGGTGTCCACCCCAAAGGGGCACGACTCACTCCTGAGTACCAGACGCTGTAATACTTTTCAGAAATACAGATTGCTTTATTCATCCCCAAAGGGAAATTTATTCATAAATTATTCATATTTTTTTGTCATTTGGGTGCAAAATGCATCTGATTTTCTGGTTATACGTCCAAACGAAAAAGCAGGAAAAGCAGCAGGGGAAGGCCATATTTCTGTCCCAGCAGGAGAGATTTGAAACCCTGCTGCAGAGCCTCTCTGGTAGAATCCGTTCACAAAAGACGACGATAGAAGCAGCAGCAGTGAGAAGATAGAACGGACCTTAAAGGAGGTGTAGAGCTAGTGGAGGCCGAGGTCTCCACAGGCTGGTCGCGGCCTTCGGCGCGTGCAGAAAGATAAGAACAGCCTCGCTTTGAACTCAACATCTATTCCTCAAACCAACTCCCACTTACGCAGTCTCCATGTCACCCTTTATTTTTTTCACCTCTGTCTTGTCATTCCCATTTTATTTTTTAAAACTATTTTGTTGTTGCTTGTCGGACATCCCAGTGGGGAAATAGCTAAACGTTAAAGCCTTCTGCTGAGACACTTTCTCTGACAATGCTTCGATAAAAGTCTCCCTTCTCTGCTCCCATCTAGGCTGCGGAGTCCGGCATCGTGAAGATCAAGACCATAGCGGCCAGAAACACCGACATACTGGCAGGTGAGTGGCACCGTGCACAAGAGGAGGAGGTGTGACCTACTTTCTCTGATCTGAAAATGATGAGTGGATTTTTTTTTTTAAACCCTACCCTTGGCCTGGATAAGCTATAGTTATGGTTCCCATGGTTTAGTGTATTCTCATGGCTGTGTTGTTTGATAATTAAGGGGCTTTCGGGCCTGCATGTGTGTTCAGACTTTCAACAGCTTGGTATTGTGTCTGTAACTAATTCACATTTCCCTCTGAAGTGCACACCTGAACACATTTTTTTTATATCCACATTTCTCTGTATATCTGCTTAGAATGAGCTTTCTAACTTTTAGTACAAAGTCAGTCTGATGAAAGTTGTGCACAGATTGCTCCACCAAACTTGCCCAATGCCGTTCGATAACTCTTTTTTCGTTAAGCGTTTTTTCAGTTTCACGACAAAGCTTTCCGACACTACTGCTTTTTTCTTTTGTGGCTTACGCAGAGCTGACATGTAGTCCACATTTTTGAGTCCCAGCAACTTCTGTCGAACATCCAGCCACCTTTCTGGAACCGTACATAACCAGAAGAATTCAACATTTTCACATAGCAACAGCGTAACGATGTTTATAATCCGAAAATGAAGCTCATCTTTGTGTGGTCCAAAAGAACTTTGAATTAAAAGTTGCCCATTTATACCAAGATTGTATAATAGTTTAAAAGGGAATGCTTTCAAATGTGTTGACTAGATATTGTGGTTTATGTTTTTGTATTGCTTTTGTTTTTCTCAGGCATTTTATCCGTCTTTCATTTTGTCTAAAGCCCGTGTCTCTTTCTTTTTTGGTGCAGCCCTGAAGGAGAACAGCTCCGAGGTAGTGCAGCCTTTTCTGATGGGCTGTGGCACCAAAGAGCCAAAGATCACCCAGCTGTGCCTCGCTGCCATTCAGAGACTCATGTCCCACGAAGTGGTTTCTGAGGTGAGAACCGCAAGCTGCTCCCATGTCTTTTATTTAATCCCGCTCCCATGCATTCTCTATAGTCAAAAGATTGAACCATCCACACGTGCAGTAGCAGCTAAGGAAAAAGGGTGACCTTAATTACTTTGCAAATGAAAATGTGGTTTAATACCAGCTCATCGGACAGGAGAAGCAGCGGGAACCTTTGAATAACCCCAGCCAGTCAGGCTTGATATCAGAGCTGTTTCCAAGGAGCCGCACGCTCTTAAAAGACTTATTAAAAGCTCATTGAGCCGACACACGCTCTCTGCATTTTGATGCGAGGCGTTTATTTAATTAGACTGAAATAGGTTTCTAAGCATCTCCCCTTGGGGGAAGAAGCACACCGATGTAAAATAAAGTGAACGAGGCCAGTTTCTTTGGATAAAGTAGCAGATTCAGGAGTTTTTTGTTGTTTTTTTGCTGTTCGTTTCCTTTTTAATGCCCTCTCCCCTACTTCTCTATAGTGGCTTGAGTGGCAGCTATCACTCTGTAGGAAGTCTAGGATACAAGGCATGTTTCTTTGCATTTTTTTGTTCTTTAATTTTGATAGCTGAAGGCCACAGGGGAGAAGGACAAACTTCCTCTGCAGGAGGGAGTTGCCATGGCTGTTTTGACAAGTGAAGGGAACATGTTAATAGGCGTTTTGCTTCCTGGGGGAAAGAGAAGCGCCCCCCTCAGACGTGTTTAGAGAAAAAAATTGAATAAGTGGAGGAACGCACTGAATTACCTGAATTTAAGCAATGCAGGAACGAGACCGTCACCATTTTAAAATCCTACTGTCCAAAAATCCGTCTTATAAAAAATGATGTGACATCCAAACCTCTGAAGAATGAAAGGAAGATGCAAGGAGGTCAAGAAAAGGATATCTGAACAGAGAAAACCAAAGGCTGAAACCAAACGCCCCAAAATCCTTCTCGTCGAGGTCAAAAGTTTACCTGCCACTTCACATAAAAAACGATCCCAGGATGTGCGTGCAGAGCGGGTCTATTTTGGCCAACTCGGCCCCCAAAAAAGAGGACAGGCGGTGTCACTTGATGTCAGCGTCAGGCTTAACTGGCGGGCGGCCGTTAGCAGAGCGGAGCCCACCAGCTGCTCCCACCACGGTGCGCCTTCGTCCCAGTCTCCGGTTCGGGGCCCGCGCTGGCTCTCAGTCGCACTCGCACGGGTTTTGCATCGACGCCTTTCCCTGTGCCCACAGGCGGCGGCGGGAAACATCATCAACATGCTGTGGCAGCTGATGGAAAACGGACTGGAGGAGCTCAAGCTCCTGCAGACGGTGCTGGTCCTCCTCACCACCAACACGGTGGTTCACGACGAAGTGCTCTCCAAGGTAACAGGAGCCCCACAAGCCTTTACCGACAGTGTCTCAGACCTATGTGTGTGTTTCATGCGTGCGCGTGTGTGGTCACACAGGCCATCGTGCTGTGCTTCCGCCTGCATTTCACCAAGGACAACATCACCAACAACACGGCGGCCGCCACCGTCAGGCAGGTGGTCACCGTGGTGTTCGAGAGGATGGTTGCTGAGGACGAGCGCTTTAAAGGTGAGACAATAAACGAAAACTTCGCCTTTTACACTGTTGCCGCACATCGCTCAAATGCACATGCGTTGTCACTTCTTCCCCCCCTCCGTAAAGGCATCGTGGAGCAGCCTCCTCCGGTCCAGGGAAACACCAACCGGCGGTCGGTCAGTACTCTGAGACCCAGCGCCAAAGACGCATACATGCTGTTTCAGGTATGTCCACCAGGTGGCAGAAGCCCTCTTTGTTGTGCTTTGGCCCCGTTGCACCAGCCTCCTGACTTACTCGGCTTTGGATCAGGCTCACAGTCTCATCATCAGTGGACTGAAGCAATAGAAACAAATAAAAAAGCCACTATATTGTCATAATTATTGTAACTCAATTTGAAAGCCATTTTAGAACTATTTCAAAGTGAGACTCTGTTATGGTTCACCCACACTGGGGCCTCTGTGCGAGAATGTTTCTCCTTCCAGCAAAGCTCAGTGAATGCAGCGTTTATCCCGTGTGATGTGCATAGGACACAACAATCTCTTGTCCTGAATGTGGTGCCTCTTCCACAGGACCTGTGCCAGCTGGTCAACGCCGACGCCCCCTACTGGCTGGTGGGCATGACGGAGATGACCCGAACGTTTGGCCTGGAGCTGCTCGAGTCCGTTCTGAATGACTTCCCCGGGGTTTTCCTACAGGTGCCTACATTTTCTCTTTTTTAGATCAACATATTAGTCCAATTTAGTCTCCCTACTTTCTATTCTGTTTTTTTTCCATTCAGCACCAGGAGTTCAGCTTCTTGCTCAAAGAGAGGGTGTGTCCGCTCGTCATCAAGCTCTTCTCGCCCAACATCAAGTTCCGGCAGGGCAGCAGCAGCACCCCCTCACCGGCACCTGTGGAGAAGCCCTACTTTCCGATCTGCATGAGGCTGCTGCGAGTGGTTTCGGTCCTCATCAAGCACTTCTACAGCTTACTGGTGAGGTGCTGCTCTGCAGTGGTCAGCAGCTTAAAGATGTTGCCTGATGGATCATTTTGAGTCAGAGGAATTCTCTAAAGCACAGGGCTGATGCACTTGATTGATTTGGCCTCATTAGCATCGGATTAGTCTCATACATTTGTGCCCGGGTTGCAGTTTAATGAGCTTTGCTGAGATTTAGAATCTGGCGATCAGTCCTGGAGCCTGACATCAAGACACTGCTACACATTTTTTAAGGCAGAGGAGGGGATTTTTTTTTTTTGTTGTATTTTTTTTCCCTTACCGTCCGTTTTGTGTGTTTATTCTACAGGTGACTGAGTGTGAGATCTTCTTGTCTCTGCTGGTGAAGTTTCTTGACGGGGAGAAGCCCCAGTGGCTCAGAGCGGTGGCCGTGGAGTCGGTCCACCGGCTCTGCGTGCAGCCTCATTTGTTACGGTGAGCCGTAGGAATCACCTAAATATTATTTTAATGTCTTTTTGGGATTTTATTTAATTGCTTTTACACTTAACAGTTGGATGGGCATGTGGTATATTTGGCATGGATCTTCCTGGTTCAGCACAACTAGACAGATCGTTACATTTCAGTCAGTTTGGTCTGTGTGCTAACTGGCTGCTAACAGCCTCTGTTCACAGCCACTGAGCTCAGGGTAAAAGTCTGAAACAATACTAAGGGCAGCTCTTTCTGGTGCTCTGTGCATGGTTTGAGCTCATTTGGCTGACAAGTGATATCTTTTCCGTCTTAGGTCGTTCTGCCAGTCGTACGACATGAAGCAGCACTCCACGAAGGTATTCAGGGACATCGTGAACGCCCTCGGCTCCTTCATTCAGTCTCTCTTCATTGTTCCCAATGCGGGCAACCCCGCAGCGGTCAGCGCCCCGGCTGGTCAGTGCACAACACAATAAACATCTTTAAGGTAAAAACAACGCGCGAGGCGTCTTTTAAACCATCTATTTGTTTTATCCTCCACATCGCCCCTCCAGCTGGGTCGGGTTTGGGGCCTCAGGGAGCAGCACAAGGCGGCCAAGGGCCAGGAGGGTCCAGCGGCGCCCTGACCACCCAGGCTGCGTTTGAATACCGCGGGACCTGGATCCCCCTCATGACCGTCAGCGTCCAAGGCAGCGCCAAGGCTACATAGTGAGAACCGTTACTCCACACATTAGACACTTCCTCTTTCTGTCTGCCTCTGTCTGTGAACACAAATACAGAATTCCTCCACCTCCTTCACCTCACTCGCTACGATTGTCTTTCCCCAGTTTAGAGATGCTGGACAAGGTGGAGCCGCCATCCATCCCAGAGGGCTACGCCATGTCAGTGGCCTTCAGCGCCCTGCTGGACCTGGTGAGGGGCATCACCTCCATGATTGAGAGAGAGCTGGCCGCGGAGGAGCAGGCTGCCGTGGAGTTCAGGGAGAATCACCCCGATCAGGAGTTTAAGCCACAGGCTGGTAAGAAGAGCCCCAGAGTAAAAAAGCGATGCTAGGATTCAAAAGAGTAGCACTCCCCTTACCCCCAGTGGTCGATGAGATACACACATTAGTGATGTAAAATGCATGTTTTCCAAAAACTAAATGAAAGAAGTGCAGAAAACCCCCAGTGAGAGATTCTTTGTCTGTGTCAGGGGCCCACCTAGTGTGGGAGGAGATGGTGAATGCCTGCTGGTGTGGTCTCCTGGCTGCTCTGTCTCTGCTGCTGGATGCCAGGTAAACCCTCCCCCCCATCTCCGATTATTTGTATTGTGACATGTTTAAACTAACAGAATCCTGAGAAATCAATCAAACAAGACAGGATGTTTACATAGCTGACAGAAAAGCCGTCCTGGAGAAGTTATGCTTAAAGGTTTTCAGAAATGACGTTGTGTGCTTTGAACGCTGTTTAAAGTTGTCTGGAAATGGGACCGCTTGACGAATCCCCTGGGTTTTTCTCTCCCTGCGTCCTCAGCACCGACGAGTCGGCCACGGAGAGCATCCTGAAGGCAGAGCTGACCATGGCCTCGCTCTGCGGCCGGCTGGGCCTCGTGACGCCTCGGGACGCCTTCATCACCGCCATCTGCAAGGCCTCCCTGCCGCCCCATTACGCCCTGACTGTTCTGAGCAGCAACGCCGCCAACCTCTCCAGCAAAGGTTCCTAACCCCCCAGCCAGCTTACGGCAGAACACAGTTCAGACCGGAAACTCAGCGGCCATGCCGGGTCTTTTCTGAGTCTCAGGCCTGAGCATGGAATCTGGTCATGTGTGATTATGTCCCATTAATGAGCACTTCTCACCTCCCATATGGATTGTTGTACTAATACGTAAACTGTTGGCATGCTCCTATTGCGTTAATCCATATCTCTTCAGCCGGGTCTCTAATTACAATCTCACGGGAAACGGAGGGGCCGCAGACATACACAGCTGTTCTCAAACCAGCTGCTCAGACCTTCTCTATTTGCATATCATCCTGGAAAGATGAAGCTGACAAAAACTGGGTCTCGACTCACGATTGATGTTTGCCTTTAGAGTTAATTAAGAAGGCTTTTTTCTTGCATGCCACAAGCTCATTACAAACCTGAGCCCCATCGAAAAGACCTAACCGACGTCTGTGTGTGTGTGTGTGTGTTCTGTCCTCAGCCTATTCCATCCAGGGCCAAAGTGTGCAGATTATCAGCCCCTCGAGTGAATCGCATCAGCAGGTGGTGGCCGTGGGGCAGCCGCTCGCCGCCCAGCCCCAGGGCACTGTGGTGGTAAGCACAAAGAGGCGGTTTTAACACTTCATATTTTCATTCACAGTGTTGTTCGCAAATTTTCTTCTCTTAAGCCGAGACCAGGACAGCATGGCTCTGAAAAGCATAAAGCCTGGTTATAACTAAACTTTAATATTTCAAATCTAAAGTTTGTCATTTGTTCTGTGCGGTATTTTATCATCCACAGATAGAATCGCATAATATTCCACATCTTAAAACTTTAGCTCTCAGAGCATATAGGTTGATTGATAAAAAATAAAAGGCCCAGCAGTCGATACTGAAGGCTTCTCAGTGTTGATGTGCACACTGTAGACCAGTCTTTTCCCGGCCCTGCTCCCCGAGGCGGGGCACTCGGCCCGTGTTGCATGTTTCCCTGCTTCGTCACACCTGGGCGTGGGCAGCGGTCTCCGTCAGCCTCCCGCACAGTTTGAAGGACCTGACCCATTAGTTTGGATCGGGCTTGTCGGAGCAGGAACGCGTGGCAAACACTTAGGGCTGCGAGCCCGGGGGAACAGAGCTGGGGGAGCACAGCTGCAGATAACACCCGCTAACAGTAGCCGCATCAGACGGGCACCTTTTTCTCCGTGGGGCCCGATTCAGGTAGGGGACAGTAGTTAATAACATTAGGCCAGAGTGTGCAAATAAATTTCCCTCGGGGAAAATAAGCTTTCGGAATGCACACACGGTTATCCTGACCTGAGTAATTATGCTGCAATCAGTCTATTCCCCACAGCAGCATTATCACATTCGCTCCTCCTAGTGTTTACACGGAGCTCACGTGTCCCCACTTCCCTTTTTGTTGCTGCGGCTCCTGTTTTTGTGTTTTTTATGCCGCTTTGCTCAAGAGTATTGGTCCTGAAGATGAACATCTGCTAATATCACAGTTGAACTGCACATATAATCGAGTTAGATTAAATTTTTGCGTCGCTTTCTGTTTTGTTTTTTTGTTGTTTTTTCTTAGCTGACTGCAAAGAACATCCAATGCATGCGCACCCTGCTGAACCTGGCCCATTGCCACGGAGCCGTGCTGGGCACCTCCTGGCAGCTGGTATTGGCTACTCTCCAGGTAAAGAGAACGGATCAGTTTGTAAGCCTCAACAAATACGAGCCCGCAATTACATAATTGAACAGTATTCACACTTTTCATATTCCTTGATAGTTTATGAGTATGAAAGCTTTGTTTTGCTTTGCAACACTCTGTATTATGAATGCTTTATTTATAATTATCATTTTTCCAACTCACATTTATCTTTCAAAAAAGCATTTGGTTTGGATCCTGGGGCTTAAACCCGGGGCAGGTGGTGCTCTGAAACCTGGTCGAGCAGTAGAAGGACCCAGCACGGTGAGTTAAAGCAACAACAACAAAAAAAAGGCCTCGTTTGCGTATTCAATTTGTGTCTTTGGATGCGTTGGATCTTCTTGTGAGCGAGCTCACCGGCTGTGCTTGTGCCATCAACCTAAACAGGTGCTGACCACCGCCGTGATGACAGACCTGCCCGTCATCTCCAACATCCTGTCCAGATTATTTGAGAGCTCCCAGTAAGGATCAGACTCTTTTTTGTTGCATTTTTTGTTTCATAAGTCCCCCGAGTGACACTTAACGGGCTGAAAACTGTCGCCGTTATGTTCTGGTCCAGAGTAAATCTTTTTTTATTAATTATTTTCAAATGAAAATTGAGTTGCTATCTGTTTGTTATGCTCAATACAGTGCCCAGAGTGTATTTAATGCGTTGATAAATTGAATTTACAATCGTTTGTGTGGCGTAGATACCTGGATGACGTGTCCCTGCATCACTTGATCAATGCACTCTGCTCCCTCTCTCTGGAGGCCATGGAGATGGCTTATGGAAATAACAAGGTAGCTAGAGCCATGTTTGACTCGCATGTTTTTATTTTATTTTTTTTTTCTCATTTGGATTTGAGAAACTGTCCGAAATACAAGTTGCATCCAGCATTAACCAGCGGCTCGTGCTCTGTGCAGGAACCGTCTCTGTTTGCAGTGGCAAAGTTGCTGGAAACTGGCCTGGTCAACATGGAGCGCATAGAAATCCTTTGGAGGCCGCTGACGGGGCACTTATTGGAGGTACCCATCTTCTTACATATAGAGCCCACTTAGCAGCGTTTATAAAAATGATATAAAATAGTGTTTTTTAGGCTACATGTTATTGGAACGCAGCCAAAAATTGGATAACAACATCGCATCATTTTTGCTGGACGGAATAAATCTGACGTGCGGCTATATATATATATATATATATATATATATGTGTATTAATTTTTTTTTTTTTTTAAATACATCCTTTTAGAAGGGTTTTTTCTTCTGATGTATTTGTTTGTTTTTCATCCTGTAAGCAACCCCAGCCAAAGCGTCAGTTGGTAATGGGATGTTGTTCAGATGGATTCAAAGAGCTGTGCCAGCAGAAGCACCAGCAGGTGCAGCTTCTATTCACTGTGGATGAGTCCTGCTTTTTCAGCCCCTGCGCTTACCTCAACACACCCAAAACGTGCTAATGTACACTAGCAGGGGGAGTTGAAGCAGGCCGGTTTATATTTAAGAAAAAAATAGGAAAAGCTGAGTCCCTCTTACAATTTTAAAACAGTTCCACTTGTTTTCACAGATGAAGGGCAGGTTGTAGCCCTTCATGTGTGTTTAAATCTGTGTGTATGAGCCCACATTTACAGACACGAGGCGTACGCATTCTTATACATATCTAATAGTGTTTGTTGGAGTTTTTCTTCACAGTTTTCTTTATCTATCTCCCCTCTCTTTTGCACACCCGTTTGTTTTGCAGAAGGTAAGCTCAGATTCTGTCCTCCATCTGTCTCCATGTCTCTTTTACCTTCACTCCAATCTGTTGTCTCCCTCTCAGTCCGACGCAGTAGCGTTGGAGTTGAGAGGCTGCTGCCGTGTACGTGCCCGCTGTCAATGTTCGGTCTCTCACTGCTGTGCATCGGCCCCGATTCATCACAAAAAAGCAGATTTTACAGCCGCGCCTGCAAAGTGGGCTTTGTTTAAACCAACCCTTTAAGCATCTTACTTTGCAGGCCGGCTCAAATTCACTGCTCTCACATTTGAAAGAAAGCATTTTAACTTTTACCGTGTCTTTTGGTGCAAATGCAGATCACTACACAAAATGCTTTCCCCCTGAGAGATCTAAACTTTGGCGTCTCAGAAACGAGAACAAGTTTCTTTTAAAAAAAACAACAAAACAATTTAATCAAACTTATGTGTTTCTGTGCTTAACCCGACCTCTCCATGTGCCTCTATACTTTCATGATTACGCTGTCTGCCTCAGCAACAATCTGCTGTCACAGGAGATCACCCTTCCACTTTGATCACTGCTGGGGGAAAAAAAAACAAACAAGAAAAAACCCTGTTTCTGTGTCAGATCTGTCACTGCATACCTGTCTGTGCGTTGGTGTCTTCTTTAGGTCTGTCAGCACCCAAACTCCAGAATGAGAGAGTGGGGAGCAGAGGCGTTGACGGCGCTTATAAAAGCGGGGCTCGCTCACAAACATGACCCTACGCTGGCCCAGAATCAGGTACGTAATGCCAGAAACAAAGATGTTATTGCTATAGATCAATGTCAAGAACAATCTAATGGGAACAATATGTAGCAATTTATGTTTGCCACTCAAAGCCGTCACTATATTCTGAGCATTATAGAGAGACTGGAGTGGTTTATAACACAGCTACATTCTATTTGAAATCATATGTAATGCCATCATATGACATTCAGGGAAACTCGTGTGACTCGTGACTCACCACGGTTCGTTAAAATGCTTCAGATGAAAGATAAAGCGTTAGTCTGGCATGTCCCTTAAACTGCATGCAGAGTTTGTAACTTTCCCTTCCCTTAGTTAGCTAAAGACAGATAGGCAGAACTTCTCTTAAAGAGGTCAGAGGAACCAGGTCAATAGAACAGGAAAATGAGAGAAAATGCGAAAAATGTGGCATTATTGCACTTTTCTTTATGCTGAAACTTTGTAGTTTGTAGTAAACTTAAAAATCGTAAACTTTTAAAAATCCTTCTCCAAGACTATATATATATATATATATATATATATTCATTATGTTTCCAGCATTTCAACTGACATTTAAAAAGTTGTCTTCAGAAATGGGACATCTGACATTCACTTGCATTAAAGGTTTTTAATTGCATCATTCGCAGATTAAAGCTAAATCTTTTGGGGTTCCCGCCGCTCCGTAAGTCCTTTGCTTCCTCTTCGTCTCTCTAGCGGCTGCAGCTCCTGCTGCTGAACCCCCTAAAGGAGCTCTCCAACGTGCTGCACGCAGACATCCGGCAGAAGCAGCTGGAGTGCGTCCTGCAGATCCTGCAGAGCCACGGCGACGGCCTGGGGCCCGGCTGGCCCCTCGTTTTGGGCGTCATTGGAGCCATCCGCAACGATCAGGGGTACGATTGGCGACGATGTTTTCAGATCCGCAGGCCGCAGGTCAATTCGAGAACCTAAACCTAAACCGCTGCCCGCTTCTCCCCCAGCGAGTCGTTGATCCGAACAGCCTTCCAGTGCCTGCAGTTGGTGGTGACAGACTTCCTCCCCACCATGCCTTGCACGTGCCTGCAGATCGTCGTAGATGTAGCCGGCAGCTTCGGCCTTCAGAACCAGGAGCTCAACATCAGCCTCACGTCTATCGGCCTGCTGGTGAGATTCCACGTCATGCATTATAAAGAAAACCATCGACCAGGGTTGTCCATGAGCCACTTGTAGCAACATATTTTATCTCAGAGTGTTGCTTTTCTCATGAAATCCCCTTTAACTAATTGGTACCTAAACCACCAGAACCAGAACCTCTCCTTAACATTTCTCTCCATATTTTCTCCTCTCTTCCTCCATTTCTTTTTTTTTTTTCCCCCTTCCTACAGTGGAACATTTCCGACTACTTCTTCCAAAGAGGCGAAGCCATCACCCAGGAGCTGGAAAGGGAGGAGGAAGCCCTCCAGAAGCAAGCCCAGGAGAAAGGGGAAACCCTCAACAGGCCCTTCCACCCCGCCCCTCCCTTTGACTGCCTCTGGCTGTGCCTGTACGCCAAGCTGGGCGAGCTGTGCGTGGACCCGCGGCCGGCCGTGCGGAAAAGCGCCGGCCAGACGTTGTTCTCCACCATCGCCGCTCACGGGACGCTGCTGCAGCAGCCGACGTGGCACATCGTGGTGTGGAAGGTAACAGGCCCGGAATTAGTAACTTTGGACGGATGAGGTCTGAAAGAATAAAAGGCATATTTACTGTATGATATCAGAGGACCAGCAGACTTGTTATTTAGACTCTCCGTGTGCCACATAGGTCCTTTTCCAGCTGCTGGACTGTGTGAGGACGTCCTCCACCACGGCGGACAAAGAGAAGATAGAGTCCGGTGGTGGGAACATCCTCATCCACCACTCGCGCGACACGGCCGAAAAGCAGTGGGCCGAGACCTGGGTGCTGACGCTAGCCGGGGTGGCGCGCATCTTCAACACCAGGCGCTATCTGCTCCAGCAGCTAGGTGAGAGCACAAAGGGGTGTCATGCCTGTGCACAACGGCTTCCCTTAATGGCCCCTCTTGAAAATCTTTCTGACTTAATCTGTGGCAAGGTCCTTGAAAAGAGGAACTATTTTTACCGTTTGATATCAAATAGCAGCACGTTTCGGATTTTATGGCTGAGAGGGGTGCCACAAAAGGCTGGAAAAAGTGGTAGAGTAAGCAATAACAAGTAGAGGATGATATATCCAGTAATGAGAGTTTTTTCTGAGCAAAATTGGGCAGAATTGTAGATGTCGAAGTAAAGTGCCACTATTTTTTCTTCTCCATTATGAGTAGCATTTAGATTGAATAGTTGAAAACCCAAATTATTTTCCGTTTTCACGGCTTCCTTTCTTGAGACTTTGCACTCACATGGCCCCCGTTTTTGGCACGTCTCTGCAGGGGATTTCTTCGAGGCCTGGGAGGTGCTGCTGAACCACATTCAGTCGGCCGCTCTCAGCAAAAACAACGAGGTGTCCCTCGCCGCCCTCAAGAGCTTTCAAGAGATCCTGCAGATCGTCACGCCCGTCAAAGACTCCGACAGAGTCGGAGACGCCCTCGCCGCCATGGGCGTGCCCCCGGTCCTCATCGACCCCCTCTCCGCCTCCGGCCCGGGCAGACCCCTGGTGCGTTCGGACTCGCTGGTGGAGCGGCTGACCAGGTACAACGGCGCCGAGCTGCAGGCGCCGCCGCCGGGCGAGGAGTCGGCGCTGGAGGACTCGGCGCTGTGGTGGTCGGCGTGGAACACGTGGTACCGGACGGGCACCGAGAGCACCCGGCCGCCCAACGGCCCCACGGAGAAGCTGTCCTTCATCCCCAGCCAGCCTTTCCTCACCGCCCTGGTACAGATTTTCCCGGCACTCTACCAGCACATAAAAGCCAACTTCAGCATGGAGGACCTGAAAAAGCTGGGGGTCATCCTCCATGGGGCCGTGTCCGTGCCTATCAGCAGCGACGCCTCGCCCTTCATCCTGCCCTCCTACACCGAGGCGGTGCTCACCAGCCTGCAGGAGGCCGTCCTCACTGCTCTGGATGTGTTACAGAAGGTAGGAAAAGGACACCTTACAAAATAAAATGTCCATATTTGGTAAGCTGTGTAAAAGAAAAAGGGAGAAATGATGGCAGAATGTGAGCGTCGGGTTTAAATCTGTCAGTTATCAGTTCATCTTCAGCCTTTAAATGGTGGAAAGAATACAGGTCTTCAGGGTTCTAGCTCCTTCACCAAAAAGTCCCACTTGTAGTTGAGAGTTCTTTCTTCCCTTTCTGTGTCAAGTCAGCCCCGGAAAGTGTTTTTGTTTGCTAAAGCCTGCGTGTGCGCCCCCTGTGGCGGTTGTTCCTACCCCCCCCGTGCTGCAGGCCATCTGTGTGGGCCCGGAGAACCTGCAGGTCATGTACCCGGCCATCTTTGAACAGCTGCTGCTCTTCGTGGAGTTTTCCTGCAAGCCTCCCCAGTACGGCAGGATGGAAACCAAACACGTGGCCAACGCCAAATACAACCAGGTAGGACACGCTCTGCACGCCGCTTCTGCCGCTTCTGCCGCTCAGCTGCGGCCGCCTTAAGGTGACGGGCGCCGCCCCCCTCAGCCTCCTTCCCTGCCATCTTCAGGAAATAAGATCGGAGAACGAGAACTTTGTCAGATTATCCTCAACCTTCCCGTATTGGAAAGTCTGGTTAAAGGTTATAAGCACTCGTCTGTCATCAAAGTCTACAAGGGAGCAATAAGCCGTTTTTGTTTATCCAAGCAGGCGTTCCGTCTATTTAGCTGACCAATATGACGGTCTATGACGGTTGTTTTAAGAAAAGACCCGATTGTTGAAGTTAATTTTCAAACCACTGCAGACACGAACACAACTCTTAGAAGAAGAAAGAAAAAACAGCCATTTAATTGCAGTCTTTTCTCATTCTGTTTCTTGGAACTACTCGCTGGATAACCATTTTAGATCCAGCTATTTGCACCGGTGAGTTTCATCATCTCCTTAAGCCCCATCTATAGATGTACTAAGCTGTGCTGAATGCTGATGACCTACCCCCTGCGGCAGATGTGAAATCAGTCCGCATGGTAGGCTCTCACGTCTCATCTGCGTCTCTCACCACTCACTCCATGCTGCCCCCCCCCCAGCCCCCGCCCCCTCCCCTTCTCTCTCTGCCTGCCACTAACTGGTGGTTCTGCCTCTGTGTGCACAGTCCCTTTGGACTTCATTCTCAGTCAACTTTTGTGGTTCCGGTGATGTCCATACGCACAAGTTTGGTTGTGTTAATACCTCCTAAAGGCACACTTTGAAGACTCCACTCATTTTGTTTAGCCCCAACATTCGAGCCGTGAAACTCAAAAGGCCCCTCCCTGACCAGACTGACCTTATAGTCGGCCCTAATTTGCCGTGTACGTTTTTACGCCCATGCAAAGTGTGCTTTTACATCCAGCTTTTCAGTGTGGTCCTGCCAAATGGTCGGAGAATGTGTATCAAAACGTGTCAGATTTTTAAATTATTTTTATTTATTTTGCCCCATTCGGTTAAAAGCCCTTGTCCCTGCAGGCAGAATGGGTGGCCTTAAACTATGTGCCCTTTGCTGAGCGCTCCTTGGAGGTGGTGGTGGACCTGTACCATAAAACGGCGTGCCACAAAGCCGTCATCAACGAGAAGGTGCTGCAGAACGTCATCAAGGTATTCTCCGCCAAAATACTTAGCGTAATTGCTAAAAAATGTTTCCTTGTTTGATTTGATGTGTTGGAATTCCTTTCTATACACGCTTGTGCATTATTTTCTGCTCAGAAACTGAACTTTTTGATGCAGAACTTTGCTGTACAGACCATTGATGCAGGTTTTTTAAGTTAGAAATACATTTTTAAATTCTGCAAAAGTGACTCCCTACCAATTCATCGCCTTGTCCTGGTAGCCTGTGGATTTCCAACGGGCACATTTCCCTCGAGCCCTCTCCAAGTCTGACGGTATCGATCTGAGGAATCGCGTCTTGTATGCTTCTCTCAAAAATCAACATGTTATTCTAAAGCCTTCACTGTATTCAGTTGGGGTTTTTTTTCCAGGGTCAACACCTGCTTTTGACCAATCTTTTCCCACAATGTGTTTCTGCTCCAACCCAAAATTGAAGATGGTTGTGTTGCCAAGGACCTATTAAGGAGATTCCATGCGGACCCTTCCAAATGTGGCTCCCTCCCTTTTCTGGCTCTTTAGCAAGAGGGTGATACTTGAAATGTCTGCTTGGGGAGCCCAGCTGCTCTCAGAAAAGAGAGCTTTTATTGTTATTTTTTCCCCTTTGAGAATGGCATTTGAAATCGACCATTGGTGGCTCTGAATAAATGCTTTTTGATGACTCATTTTTGCTTTAACCGATATTAGGTTTTCTCTCAAACTAAAGACATGATGGGAAATGTTTCGGAACGCCTCTACTTTGTTCTAAATGTCTAGATATTTTTTTTAATGAGCATTCCTGTCTCTTCTGCTCGTTTTTGAAGACGTTAAGAATGCCTTTGGGTTTGAAGTACGCCTGTCCTTCAGAGAGCACCTGGAAGCTGGCCGTGTCATCTCTCCTTAAGGTCTTGTCCATTGGACTGCCAGTTGCACGCCAGCACGCCTCATCTGGAAAGTTTGACACTATGTGGCCCGAGTTGGCCAATGCCTTTGAAGACTTTCTCTTCACCAAAAGGTACTTCTCTTTAAAGGCTTAGTATCGACTCAAAGACGTCCAGAAGGCCAATGTAGCAACGGAATTGCTCTCTTTTTTTGCAGCACTCCCCCGGATAACGTCTCCATCCAGGAATTTCAAAAGAATGAAGCCGTTGACGTGGAGGTAGATATCGGTTTCAGTCATTTTAAATGAACAGATGTAGTCGTTCCCACATCTCCAGCGTGGCGTCTTTTCTTTTTGTTAGGTTGTCCAACTGATCAGCACAGAGATTTTACCATTTGCCAACTTCATCCCCAAAGACTTTGTTGGCCAGATCATGGCCATGCTCAATAAGGGTTCCATTCACTCCCAGTCTCCCTCCTTCACAGGTAAGTAACTGACTTACCTGTTTGTTTATTTCATCTCGGTGGTTTAAGTCTGGTGCGCGAATGACTCTTTTTCTTGCCCCAACAGAGGCGGAGATAGATGTGCGGATGCGGGAGGAGTTCTCGAAGGTGTGTTTCGAGACCTTGCTGCAGTTTTCTTTCAGCAACAAAGTTTCCACCCCGCAGGAGGGCTACATCTCCCGCATGGCGCTCTCTGTGCTCCTCAAACGGTCCCAGGACGTCCTCAGGCGCTACGTAGAGGACGAGCGGCTGAGCGGACGCTGCCCCCTACCGAGGTACGACTCTCAGCAGCTGGATGTATTTGGGAAAATCAGACGTCCTTATCTACTCTGCTTTTATAGAAGTGCTCATTAAATGCTTTGTCCAATAGATAACACACGCATGATCATGTGACCTTATTGTCTGGTAGTCTTACTCATACAGTGACCTTATCCAGACTCACCCACCCATTTTCACACATTTGTCAATCCTGTTGTCTGAACTAAAATGATCTAAAATGCTGCATTCAATGCCGAGCTTTCTTTTTGTTTTTTAAGCCGACGACATCCTTTGTCATTCCTTCATTTTAGGCAGCAGGTGACCGAGATTATCTTTGTATTGAAAGCCATCAGCACTTTGATGGACTCGCTGAAAAAGACACACCCAGAAAACGGTAAGTTATCAAACTATGGGGCTGTTTGAATAGTTCTTGGAAAGAAAATGAGTCACAAATGGGGGGGGGGGAAATATATAGACACCATATCTGTCATCTGCTTGTTTTGGAAAATGCGTCGGAGTACAATGAGGATCATTTTTCAGAGTTTTGTCCCTGATCTGGAAGGAATGTTTGTTTCCAGCAATGTCAATGTCATAAATCACTTTTTATATCAGTAATAGACTGGAGTGAGACATTGTAAAATTAGATTTTTGAAATGCCCTTGAACATGTTTAGATTACAATGTCCTTCAT
This sequence comes from Menidia beryllina, assembly GCA_013363375.1. Lineage (NCBI taxonomy): Eukaryota > Metazoa > Chordata > Actinopteri > Atheriniformes > Atherinopsidae > Menidia > Menidia beryllina. The sequence continues at coordinate 8,862,683 of JABUIW010000072.1, forward strand.
TCGAAGCAAAACTAATTCCCCCACACCTATGGGAGTTTCATTAAGGAGATGATGCCTTTGATTGTCCTCTGTTACAAATAATGTTTTTCTCCTTCCTCTCTCTTCCATCACTCTGTCTGTTCCTTTGTTTACCACCTGCAGTGGATGGTAATACGTGGGCTCAGGTGATTGCACTATACCCTACGCTAGTGGAGTGCATTACCTGCTCCTCATCTGAGGTGAGCTCAGCCCTGAAGGAGGCCCTGGGGCCCTTTAAAGACTTCATGCAGCCACCTGTCTGCAAAGTCCAGAATGGAGAGTCCTGACCGGGCTCACCCTCTGCTCCTCGTTTTTATAAAGAAGAAACACTGAGTCTTGATTCTTATTCCGGGCGGCTTCGCAAGCAGCTCGGACATGAACTCCACATGAACTCCATCTTCGATGACGTTAAGAAAAACCAAGCCGAGGTCGCCCCAGACCAGATCCAGTCGCCCCGGACTTCACACTCATCATTGTGTGCTTCTCATGTGACCCGATGATTCATATGCCCCTCCACCCTTCCACTCTCATACAAACTGACTGCAATGGCCTGTTAACCACAGAGATTAAAAGAAAAAATTGCAGCGTTGCTTCTGAGTTTTGTTTTATTTTATTCTCCTGAAGAGGCTGCATCAATGTACAGTGTGTGGTGATAGTGTTGAATATGTAATTAATGATGATTTCAAAAGAAAAAAAAAGGCAAAAACTGGGCTTAAACGTTTGTGACATTTTCCACTTTGAAGATTTTATGCAAAAAGAACAACAAATCTTACTATAACATTCCATGTCATCTTTAGCCAGCCATCTGAGGATTGTATGTGTCTGTGTAAAATAAATGGGACAATTCTACAATCAGCTCTATGGCATGTGTGCTCAGTCATGACTTAAAGTGCTTAAAGCTGATCAAAAAAATAGATTTCCCTAACACCTGCTAAATGTTTAATGTACAAACACTTTTATAATTTATTTTAATATCAAGTAGGCTGGACGTCATTCAATTCACTTATATGTCCCATATTTACATTTTCTGGAGACCTGCATCCCTGCATAACATATTCATAACTCAATGTAAGTCCAGTATATCCTAATATGAAAATGGGAACTTTTCTTTGTATGAAATGCATTAAAAGGCAGCGTCTGGTTTGTTCATTTCTCTGCTAATGTAGGCAAAGGGATATGTACATTGCCACATAGCAACTGTGATTTCTGTAAGAGACTTTTTAAAGTTCTACGTTTGTACTCGGTCGTTGCAGTCTTTGCAGAAATCATATCTGGGGAAAGGCCTTTGGTGGCACGCAACCATAACTCATTAGCTGCCATTTTAATATATTTGCTACCAGTCTTTAAAAAAAAAAAAAACTTTAAAGGTAAGCGGAGGCAAAATTCAAATTTAGGAATGGAAAACTAACATTTTTCCTGGTTGGGAAGAAGAAGAAGAAAAAAAGGAACTACTTCTGGTTGGGAAGAAGAAGAAAAAAGGAACTACTTCCGTTTATCTTTTATTGTCTCCTTTTAGACAAGGGGGTTGTGGCATATTTGTACATTGCGGTTTGTTTTTGGAATGGGACCCTCGGCGACAGAAATGTCTTCTTTATAGTGAAAAACGCCAGCTCAGTTCGTACAATTCTGCCTACTAAGCCTCGTGTAAATGCTTCGGGGGACGTGATGGCTGACTCGCACGTGCTCTCGGCGGACCGCGAACCTTAGCTTGGGCTCCCTCGGAAGGTCACATGAGGGGAAAGGACGGGGCTGTGGTTTGTATTAAAAACAACGAAGAAGACGGAGGAGGTGGTGATGGGGAGGGGGGGGGGGCTCCTCTTGGGCGGGGTTTCCCTCTCATTTCAAGTCTGCTCAGAAGAGGAGTGGAGCGGGAGAGGACGGACGGACATCTTCGGCGGTGAGGGTGTTTCTCCGCCGGCGAGACGCCGCACTACTTTACGCTTCCTCCCTCCCCTCCCTCTCTTTTTTTAAAAAGAAAATCCGCTGCAGTCCTTCTCTTTCCTCATTCGGCTTCTTCTTCACCATGTACTGGCTGAGGTAGTAGTTTGTGCTGTTGGTCGGGTTGAGACACTGCCCGCTATGGAGATGACTGCGCAAGCTACTGCCTTGCTGGTGCTGGTGTCTTCACTTCTGCTCGTGGAAGGAAAGGGGGGGGAAAAAACTCACGCTCCCAACGCCGTTAGCCAGTTTTTAAACAGGTAATGCTCGGTGCTTTATTTGAAACAAGATATTACTGACTATATTTTTTTATATTTTAGCGTGGTCGGGGGAGGGGGGAGGGTGTTAAATATTTTTGCTGCATTTTGACCTGTGTCGTGTCTTTCTGTGCATCAATTGCCCAATAAAATAGTTTGCGCATTAAAAGAAAAAATACTTTGTGGTTTGTAGTTTTCATTTGAAAGATAAAGCAACTCTTAAACGCGTCCCCCCCCCCCCTTTTTTGTAAACGTAAGTTATTTTATTTTTTTGGTACATACATTTGTGTACGCTATGCTATCTGTATGTGCATTTTATTGAAAATTTTTTTTTAACGCGCGAGGGAAGTCGACACGCGAACGCAACGCGGCGTCCAGCACCACGCGGGCAGGGCCGTGTAGAAAGTAAGCATGTGGGTCAGCGTTACTGTTGCTATGAGGAAAGAGGAGTGACGTGGCTCCTGCTGCCCACAGAGGTGTCCTACGGTGCATCTGCCCCGATCCGCGCAGGCTGCTCGTGTCTCTCCTGGGTGTCCTCTGTTAACAATGCTGCATACCATCGGACCTGTGTGTGTGTGTGTGTGTGTGTGTGTGTGTGTGTGTGTGTGTTCTGCACTAGAGTACTCAAATGCAGGGCAAAGGCACAGCTTGTTCATTCAGCCCACTGTTGGCTCGGTCCACATAATGCGGACTGCTTATTATTCTAAATATGAATGGTACGTCCCTGTGTATTGTCCACGGGCAGTGGACAGTTGCATGACCCCCCTCCGTCCCCATAAACCATCCTTGTGGTCGAGGTGAGGGAGCCTTACTATGAGTTAACCTTTTGGATCCTCCCCTGGCTGCCCAGCTGTGTGTGCTGGCTGCTCCATACCACATTAGGATGGGTCTCGTGACAGGGGTGGGGACCGGAATGAGTAATGAGCTGTGATTGGCTGGCAGCCTGGCTCTGTGAAAGCTTGCAGGGGCTGCATGCTTGATTTTTGAGCCCCTTCCTTCCCCCCCAAACCGCCCCCCTTGCTGCTCAGATCAGAGCCAGAAACTCATTCAGAACCTGAGCGGTTTCTGCTTTGACCTTCCAAGAGGCGTCCATTGAAATATTAATGAGCTCGCACTTGATATGATAGTTGTGCTCATCCCGGGCCACGCTCCTGCCCACCAGCATATGCGCTCAAGTGCTACAGTGATTTTTACTCCAGCTACTCACCGCGCAGAGGCATGCTAGCAACAGAGAGGGAGTGCTTTTTCACCCTAGAAGACAAGCGAATAGCCCACAGAGGAGGCCCTGCTATTACTGAGCTGCTCGTGTAAAAGGCCCAACAGGTCTGCCTCATGTAATAAACACCGGCGTTTTCATCTTCAGGGCCAAACCCAACCTCGTTTATCACATCCTGACTGTAAAGAGATCCAGTCCGTGGATCGGTGAGCAGCACAGAGGCGGCCAACGGTGTGTTCTCCCCATCCGTCTTCTGCCAAAAGTCTAATTCGAGCCGAGCTGCAGATAAATCTTACTTTTCGGACCGCAGGAGCCCTCAGCGTGATAATTTAGTGGCTGTTGGGGAAACTTTTCCACTCTCTGTAGTATCGCTGAACAGTCACACCTCTGCCTCTCTGTCATCGAATACCCTCACGCCTGCCACCTCGTCTACTTGTGTTTGATGGTGGTACTGTAAATATGCTCATAGAAAAAAAAGATGAGTAGTATATTATTGCTGCAGAGAACCGGGAAATGTGGATGTTTTTTGTTTTTTTACATGAAAAGTTACCTGGAATGTGAAGCAGTTATTTGAATGAGCAATTCACTGAGAAAAACTAGCAGTGATTGTGCATATGTCATTTTCCCACATTTTCTTGCTCAGTTCAGTCTAAAAAAGTAATTAAGACTATAAGCTAAGCCTAACTGCTATATAGATTTATATGTATATTTTAAATGGAAATGGTGTCATTCTTTCATTGATGATTTGAATCATTTTCAGAACCATAAGGGCCTAATTGGTCAAACTGTTTGTTTTTCCTCTACCTTTTGTAAGAAAATGGCATTGAAACATATGCCCCCCCCCCCTTTAAAAGTGGCCCTGAAGGCCTCGGTCAGCCTTTGTACCACACAGCAGTGAGGTAACGCTTTTACCTCCGTGTGTGAGCAGATAAGTATCTTCCTCCAGGCCCACTCAGCATCTCCTTCAGATCTGTCCATGGGTGGGGTGGGAGTGCTGTGACCTTGGAAAAACAAGCCACCCACAGGAATGACTGTGTCATCATTGCCGTCATCCAATCTGGACCACACACACGCACCGACGCACACACACACACTTGCGTAGAGGGAGTGGGAGTGGAGTGCCAGATCAGTGCTGGCCTCACTGGAGGAGGATGCGGTGCTGGTCCTGCAGGGACCAGATGGTCCCGCCGCTCCTGCAGAGGACCCGGGAGTGTGAGACTCCCACGACAACACGCCACGAGCCCCCAAAATGCACCGCAAAGGCATTTATCAGGAGAATCATGAGAGCGTTTTCCGTTATTTTAGCCCCCCGTATTAATTGTTATAAATCAGAAAAGGATTTGGCAAAATTCTTTCTTTTTGTCCCAGTGTGCTATCATCCCTCAGAATATCCATTTGACCTGTTTAGCTCCAACCGCACCACGGAAGTGAAAATAAATATATGTAGCCAATTAAAACGATGAACTGGAAAGCCAGCGCGGTCTTGTTTACGTTTCTGCTAAAGCAAACGCTGGATGAGGCTTAAGCACCGGTTCAGCTCTGGAGATCTGTTCTCTCTGGTGAGTGAGCTCTATTCCTCCTGGTCTCCATCACTTCCGCTTTCCCACGCTGTCAAAAATAATTCCATCCTCACCTTTCCACATCGCAGCTCTCGGCACCACTTCTTTTTTTTTTTTTTTTTCTTTTCTTTGCCAAGACTCTCTTGATTTGACCATCCCTTGCTTTGTCGTTGCAGGCTGGCCGCTCTTGACCCCCTCCTCCCATTTTTTTTGTCTACATCTCAGGTGTCTCTGGACTCCACCAAACCAGATCCGTCGCTCATTGGACGACGCCGCTCGTCGTTCTTATTGTTATTCCAAAAAAACGGGTATACAGGAAAGGCACTGTGAATAATATCAGGTATTTAGTGTAAAGAAACGGTCAGGTTTCTGTCTTCTTTTCAGTCTGCGAGGCCTTTCTGATTCTGTCATGTTGAACCTGGAGGGCTTTCATTCTGCTCTGTGAACAACACCTCTGGTCTGGTAGGAATTCCAACAATTTAGTACCTCATACCCTTAGAACATGGTTTTTGCCGGTGCTATCTGGTGTGGAATTACACCCCTCCGAGCAGCGGCCACCAGAAGAGCTTTACATGTCCTAATGGGGGTAATTTAGTCCCTTTTGAACCCACCTCCATTTGGGGCTGTTAACACGGGGGGACGGAGGCGTTTTCCTGCTCTGTGAAGCCGCTCTGCTCAAAAGGAGTTTTTTTCAAGCCTTTAAATAACCAAACGCTGAAATAAAATCCTCCCGTCTGTTTACAGGGCAGAAGAATACACAAACATGCCTCTGTTTTACCGATGGACACGTCTAAACCAACGGGCGGAAGGAAGTGACAAGGCCAAAAACCATCCATTTCTCCTTTTTATTACAACATCTTTTTTCATCTCCTCCTCTCCTTTTCACCGTTCCTTGGTTTCTAAAACAGTAGAAATGACACGTCTTGGTTTCGGAAAGATGTACAGCACTTACAGAAACAGAGAGAAGATTGTCCACTGGAAATAATATTTACATTTACATCAAGTTACTCCCCATGTTTTGGCCGAAAGCCAGCCATTTGTACAGCAGAAAACACTCAAAATGAGAACCACATCGATGGTGAACGCACCAAAAAGGAAAGCGCCTGCTAATGGTCATCGGAGATGGGTGCTGTTCACAAACATTATCTAAACATCCGGTCGACCGACGTAGTTAAGAGGCACCTGTAAGTATATCTAAGAAGGACTGAGAGAGGATGATGGTCACAAAGGAAGACGTAAGAGGTTGGCGAAGCTGTTTCTCTTTCGATCGGAAACAAATGGCAAAAGCTGGGCTGCAGGTGACCCACATCTGAGAGGACCCCATGCGAGCCGGGCTGCTCCGTTTCGGGGGGGTCGGGATACATGGCGGACACAGGTTTTAAGAACTCTTTTTTTTTTGCGTGTTCGTTTTCTTGTTTTGTACACTGTACAGACGTTCGAACAATGGCGTTCTCTCCAAATGCTGGGCATCTATTTACATTTTCACATTTCTAAGTTTTGTGCGCGGGTCAGTAACGGCCATAAGTCCGAGCTGGCGACCTTTTCTTTTTAGTTTTTTCCCCCGCAGATATGAACTTCGCAGCAGCTTCCTCGTCATGGAGGAAAGACAAAAAAAAAGGAAGAAAAATCTACGTCTTAATTCAAATAAAATTAAATAAAAAAATCGCCTCCTTCCGTGGGACGGCTTGTCTGTTTCTCTTCCGTAAAAGGGATCCGGAGCAAATCTAAGGACGATCTCAGGAAGACCGGGACAGAAATCCCACCTTTGATCTTTCACCAGAAGAGGAAACCCACACAAATGTGGTTTAAAACTACCGGGGGGGGGGGGAGGGGGTATCTGGGCTAGTTCTGCTTGTTTCCGTACATGAGGGGGATGATGTAGACGGAGATGTCGTCGCCGGAGCCCAGCCGGTCGTTGGATATCCTCCAGCCCCGGTCCTTCAGCACCCCCCGGGCTCTCATGACCAGGTCCTGAGCCGCCATTGTGTACCTGACAGAACCAAAAGTGATTAACGGTCAGTTCATGGAGCCGTGCACTCTGCTCCACTCAACCCGTCTAAGACAAAAACATCTGAGCTCCTTACAACTGCAAAGCAGTTCCTTTGACATCAGAGGAACGATTTATCTCAATGTTTCTGTATATATGCGTAAAGCTAGATAAGGCTGCCCCCCCCCCGTCCCCGAACGAGGCCGGGGGTAGAGGAGCCAACGTGCCTGTGCTGGTCGTCCGGGTCGCAGTTTGCCAGGAAGCCGGTGACCGCTTCGGCCACTTCCTGATTGGAGAGGACGTCCCACAGACCGTCGGTTCCCAGAACCAGGACGTCATCCGCCCCGTGCTCGTGCTGCGATAAGGGGTAAACTCTGACCTGCGGGTGGTGAGAGACCAGGCGAGAGTTCAGGGTTAAGGAATTTTAGGAATAACTTGCTTATCTTAAAGAGCCCGTTTTTAGGATTCGCTGCTATCTTTCATCCTAAGGGTCACGGTAACTGATTTATGCCAGATTTTGTTCAGAATTTGGAAGAATGCATTTTTATTTCCACATTTTCCACTCTAAAAAATAGTCCCCTGCATTAATAGTGCATTACAATGCTCTTTTAGGGGCATATCACAGCTTTTAAAATCATTTCTCATTTTGTTTGTTTTAAAGAAACGTCCTGGACAGGGGTTCATATTCTGGGTGGTTCCTGTTTGATTAAAATTTGTCCAGGTAAATGTCAAAACTTTTGAGCGTTGAGATTTGCCTCTGTCATTTACAGAGAGACGGCTATCCCGCTAGCTTGCCTAAAAACAAAGCTCATCTTGGCTGTCTAAGAAACTGGTTCAGGTCAGGTTCAAAGAATTTACAGAGTAGCTTTCGGCTGAGCTCGCGGCCGGAGGAAGTTGAGACTGGACTCTTGACCAGCTCTGGGTTCCTCCAGCTGGCTTAGCCGATAGCCGGCCTCTGCCCCTTCTTCAGCCGGCCTCCGCTTCCCAGTCTGGCTCCTCCTCGTTTGATCCTAATTCACGTTTCATCACTTTCTTACAGAGCATGCAAATGAACTCTGCATCCCCACTTTGCATCTGGAAAATAGTGGTGATGATCAAATCTAGGGCAAACACATCCAACTTTGCCTTCCTGAGCATGCACGTGCATGGCCATGGTGGCTGGTTCTACTCATCACACGCACTGCAACGTATTATTTACAGGAACACTGAGGTCTGAAAATCCATTTTTAACAGAATAACTATATACCATCTTCCCCGCTAATCAAGAAATCTGTTAATGGCAACTGTCAAGATGTCTTAAAGCTAAGGACATTCGAATTTTACCGCCTCCCAAGTTCATGTGGGCCAACCAAGGCTAACGCACATAGCCAGTCAGATGAATACATGGTTGCCAATGCCTGCCTTTGTCTGGCTGCCCTAAGTCATTTCTCCTCTGCTGCGAGGGGTAGTTTGTTATTCCCCTCACACACACACACGCGGAAAAGCACGTGGTGAACGAAGGCTGTGTGGGAGTTACAGTGACCCCCCTGCGTGGGTCGTGAACTTCCTGGTGGCGGCCGTACCAGTGGGTGGATTTCTCAACAGAGCAACACAGAAAAGACCAAGCCACGGCTTCAACCTTTGACCTCGAGCCCCGCATTCACGTGTCACGTCCCTTTTCAGTCCCGTTCGCTTAGCAATCGGCGATGTTAGCGTGACACGTTGCACAAGGGGTTTGCACAATCCCGACAGGGCACCCTCCCCAGTTTTTTGGACAGCCTTTTCCGCATGCGTCTAACAGCCGGCGTGACCTCTGACAGCTGAAATGAGGCATTTCTCTTTCCCGTAATAACAAAAGTGACTTGCGGCATCTCCGAGGATCATCCGGGGGAGAAAAAAAAGAGCTGAACTACGGCTGAACTTAGAGAGCGACGAATGAAAGAGCACGAGCATTTACGGCCTTCCTGACTTCTGCCATCATGCGCGATAGTCGCTAATAATTGGGATCACGCGGTTTACGTTTTATCGATGGAAACATGTCCTACAAGGCACGGAAATAACCAACCGCAAATCGAGCTGGTCGGAAACGAATATCACAAAACTTTCCAGACAACCCTTTGAAGCCCACGTTTACTACTCTGCATCAATTTGCACTCACAGGCAGCTTTTTAATTTTTTGGGTGGTTGTTCAGGGGATCTGAGCATGATTAAAGGCACAAAAAATCATACTTGGCACAGTTAAAAAAAAATGTGTGAAGACTCTACTCTTCAATTAAAGTCCCTATATATTTATTTATTTATTTATTTATTTATTTATTTATTTATTTATTTATTTATTTATTTATTTATTTATTTATTTTTTGCCTTTATTTAACCATGTCTCAGAGATCGTCCTGCTAATGAGTACCCATTACCATTCTTCCACTGGGAAGCAACCGTCCTCCACCAAGTATTTTCTATATGTTGGTGTCTTTTATGTAAGTGTGTTCTGTGGATTGGTCAGCTGGTTAGTTTTTCTTTTCTTTTTTATCCAAAATATCTGCTATGAGACCCAGTGTTCTGGGGTAAGCCGGCAGTAATTGACATTCGTTTTTTATTTTGTCCCACTTCTGCAATCATCTACTTTAATTTAACAGTCTTTCCATGACAGTAGTCAGGGTGGGATTTTTATTTTATTTTTTTCTTAGGAGTTATTTGAAGTTGTCTTAAAGAAAAGTGAGGTGATTGTAAAATTAAAAATAAAAAAATATATAAAAGAGACTAATTGAAAAGAGTTCTCAGAGTTTTCCTCTGATTTGATTCAAATAGATGGTGCAGCTGGTCCCTAACCTGGGGCAAACTCAGCTTTGGGGACACTATTTAGAAGAAGGTTTATTTTTGTAACCATCATTTTCTTAGTAATAGAGTTATTTGGATGCAATTGATGACACTACTTCTGCCCCACTTTCCCTTTACATGAGTAAAAAAAAAACTCATACCCCAGCCTCTAAACTACCAGGCCAGGTGCAAATACTGCTGTGTTCACAAATTCAGAGAAAATGTGACTCTGTGGCATGAACAAAGTAAATTTGGACCTGAGAACGGGAGTAAATAATGCTATTTTGTCTACACTGTGAGAGGACTAATGTAATCCATTTATTGGCAACAGACATGTGAAGGTAATCTCAAGAAAATCACAGGCTCTTATTCAACAAAAAGGGCCCTGTGAAGAACATCCAAAGTGCTCCTGCCCGAGTTCTTACTAACACCAGGAAATAGGACCAGGCTCTGGCTTCCTGCCGCTCAGGGAATAGACTTTAAAACAGCTCTGCTTATGTACATATCTCTGATATGTTAGAGCCGATTCAACCAGCTCCGACTGAGAAACTCAGGCAGTGGCCCCCAAACAACCCGTTTTACGCTGTTAGAATCTGGAAGAGTCCACCTAAAGCGATCTTCACTTTCCATTGAATTCTTGACAACTTATTTGTGAGGCGACATCGCTGCCAAGCTTTTTTCTGCCTTCAAATGAAGAATACTCCGGATGCCAGTTATTATATGGTTTTACTTTCAATCTAAAACATATATGGAATAAGCTATTCTACTTCAGATATTTCTATTCTAATTCATCTAAACACTGCTTTCCTGTTGCAAAATGTCCGGTATGCTAATGAATTCTGCCCAGTAGCAGAATCTGCTTGACATCAACAATCAATGGTCCCCAACTTCCAGGTCTGGTTGTGGAACTATCACAGTGATTGTACAAAGAGATACCTGCATGGGAGACTTGTCAGGGGAAAAAAACTCTCTGACCAAATATAACCAACTCATAAGAACCGAAACTGACACGTGTCTCAATTTAAACTAAAAATAAATGTATAAAAAATGGCTGACGGAAGACATGGGAATGACAGGTATTTGACATTTGAAGATGGTAAACTGTTATGTTTTTGTGATATATGAAATGTGATATAAAGGGTGCAATCGGTCAGTTTTGTATTCTATACCATTTCCCTTGGTCAAGGCTATTATGGGTTAAGGCCAAACTACAGTTCACCACTTACCATGGAGATAAAGAGCTGACCTGGAACAATGAGCTCTGGACACATCAGCAGTAGCGCAAAAAAAAAAAAAAGACCCGCTTGCACTAGAATAACCGAAAACTAACGTTACTGCGTGGTGTCAGAAATCCTGTGGTTTGTGGCAGAGGGATTACTTCCTCTTTCCACACAACTTGTAAATGATTTTAAATAGATTCAAAGAGATTTTCCACGTGGCAATGCTAAGATAAAAAATAAGCTGTCATTCTGAAGGCTGAACACACACCCACACACACCAATTCAAATCGTCATCTACACGGCCTACCTCCGGGCAGCAGGACAGGAAGGGCTTTATGTAAATGTTGGAGTCGTGCACTTTCAGGTTGTGGTCCCCGAGACCTCTCGTGACGCCGATGGTTGCCAGGACGCGGGCCTGCAAAAGATCAGAGGCGGGTCAAACACAACCCCCCCCCCCCATCAGTGGTAAACAGAGCAGCACCAAAACCAGAAGTCTCTCAGCATTTCCATTTCATCTTGGAGTTTTCACACGCCAAGCGACGCGTTTGGGAGTGCGTCTAAAAGAAAACTTTTTGACTTTTGGCTCAAGCGATGGCCGTCGCCGCTCGCTTCTGACAAATCGCAGACATCTGGGAAAGTAAGGACGGGGCCGAGGAACGTGAGACGCACGGGGAGCGACAGGCCGTTTGCAGAGAAGCCAACAGTCATTACATTTCGTCACTTATCATTTATGGAGTCATTATTTACAGATTTCTGCTCCCAGCTAAATCTTTTAGCTCAACATCAGTTTATTCTTGTAAAGTTCTATGCATGTCCATGATTGGATTGTATATATATGTACAGGGGTTGGACAATGAAACTGAAACACCTGGTTTTGGACCACAATAATTTATCAGTATGGTGTAGGGCCTCCTGTTGCGGCCAATACAGCGTCAATTCGTCTTGGGAATGAAATATACAAGTCCTGCACAGGGGTCAGAGGGATTTTAAGCCATTCTTCTTGCAGGATAGTGGCCAGGTCACGACGTGATGCTGGTGGAGGAAAATGTTTCCTGACTTGCTCCTCCAAAACACCCCAAAGTGGCTCAATAATATTGAGATCTGGTGACTCTGCAGGCCATGGGAGATGTTCAACTTCACTTTCATGTTCGTCAAACCAATCTTTCACCAGTCTTGCTGTGTGTATTGGTGCATTGTCATCCTGATACACGGCACCTCCTTCAGGATACAGTGTTTGAACCATTGGATGCACATGGTCCTCCAGAATGGTTCGGTAGTCCTTGGCAGTGACGCGCCCATGTTGGACAA